>CAUYQG010039881.1:0-13417 GCA_963574415.1 Tarsius wallacei
GTTGTTTGTCTCCTGAAAGAACTTTCTGTTGGAAAATACTAAAATATGAATTAAACTGGTATTCAGCATTATTAGGGAGACTGATAGGTAGGTACAAATGCACCAGGTGAAGAGCCAACAGATACATGAAAAAATTCTCAGCCTCAGTAGTCATCAAAGAAATGCAAATTAAAACCACACTGAGATACCACCTAACTCCAGTCAGGATGGCCATCATCAGTAACTCAAAAGACAACAGATGCTGGAGAGGATGCAGAGAAAAGGGAACACTTCTACACTGTTGGTAGGAGTGTAAACTAGTATAACCTCTGTGGAAAACAGTTTGGCAATTCCCAGAAGATCTAAAAATTGACCTTCCATACGACCTCGCAATCTCCCTGCTGGGAATATACCCGGAAGAACTCAAATTAATCTATAAAAAAGATACCTGCATACACATGTTTATTGCAGCAATATTCACAATAGCAAAAACGTGAAACCAACTGTGCTGCCCGTCGAAAGAGGACTGGATAAAAAAAGTGGTACATATACATGATGAAATATTACACAGTCATAAAGAAAGGGGAGGTAGGATTGGCAGTAGTAAGAAACTACCAGGGGAGGGGTACATCTCATCAACAAGGGCACCTGCATAGTAAACATTTATATACCTAGCCCTGAATTTTACCCCACATATTAAAAATTAAAAATTAAAAAACAAAACAAAACAAATGCTGCCAGGCTAGGAGATGCACTATTAAGGCTCAAAATTTCTAGTATGTCCGTTTGGTCTGCACATGTCTAATAAGCCTGGTTGTGGTGAAACTTATATACCTTATGTTCTGATTTTTTAACTTTCTTATACAGACAGTCTCTAATTTAAAGTGGTAGGACTTACAATATTTAGACTTTACGATGGTGTGAAAGAGATATGTGTTCCGTAGACACCTTACCTCAAGAACCCAAGTAACTACTGTGGTTTTTAAAAATTTTTTGCTCTCAGCAAACTATTCAATGAATTACATGAGATCCTCAGCATTTTATTATAAAATAGGCTTTGTGTTAGATGACTTTGCCCAACTATAGGATAATATAAGTGTTTTGATCACGATTAAGGAAGACTAGGCTATGTTATGATGTCCAGTAGGTTAGATGTATTAAATCCATTTTTCAACTTAACGATATTTCAATATACAATGCATTTATTGGGATGTAACCCCATTGTAAATCAAGGAGTATCTGTATCTATCTTGCTAGATTAGTGTTTGTAAACAGTCTCAAATCCTTATTGGAAGAGTTGAGGTATAAATGAACATGTATTATAATGCCTTAATTATGTTATTGTGTGTAATATAGTTGTAAAAACCAAGTTCTCTACTTGGAATAGCAGTGCACCTGGCTGTCATTGAGTGGACTAGATGCCTTCACCATCACTTGCAGTGGCTAATCATTCTGAACATCCGTTGACATTACTGTGTTACTTCTGGTGATCCTTTTTTAAAGATGAAATTTGGACTCAACTTTGAAAAAGTTGTTAGCAAAATGTCATTTAATCTTGGTAGTTGGGCAATGAGGCAGAACGTTTTGCATGTTTGCAAAATAAGCTTCATTTTGATGCATTTGGCTGTACTGATTATATTAATTAACTCAACAGCAAGTGTGAAGATTATTTATGATGCATTAAAAATGATTGGACCTTAATTGCTTCCCTGGTAGAACAAGGGACTTGAATTTCAGGGTGAGGTTTGTAAAAAATTTAGCTTGCTGGTATGCAAATTCAAATTTTAGAAAGGTCCTTTGAAAACAAATGAAATCTCATGATGAGAAATAATTATGCATGATGTTTCCCTCAGAAAGCAGAATTCAAATATTTTATCTAAACCAGGCTTTTTATTCAGTTTATGCTTATAAAGTATCTCTGTCTTTTAAAAAGATATTTATTCATTTATTTTAAGACATTTATTCAGTAGTAGGCAGTAAAATATAATATACAAATGAATCACACATGTCAAGCTATTAGTTTCCAAGATTTGTTCTCTTAGAACATTTCAACTAATTTTATTTCGGAACTTTAATATTTTAATTGTATTTTTTTAGATTGGAAAATATAGTTTATTTAGAAATTAAATTCAAGAAAGAGAGAGAGAGAATTGGGGGGAGGACCCACCTCTCCAAGGTCAGAGGGGGGAACAGAGTTTAGGAAACATGGTGATGGCCATACCTCAAATAGCACATGGCCACACCAGAGTCTAGTGAAGCAATGGACCAATTGTATTTTCAATTTAAATATATTCCAATGCCTTTGCAGACTTTACAAACTGAAGACCGAGCACTCTTTTTTGTTAAACATCATTCTTTTATTTTTCTTCTTTTTCTTTTTTTTTTTTCTGTTTGGCTATTCATGTACCATGAGCACCAGTGAATTTCTGGATTAAAGTTTAGATGAATTCTTCAAGTTCCATAACCCCATGGAACTTGCACTACATATCACCAATGGTAAATTTATCATACAAGGAAATGCATAAATCTATAGCAAGGAATAAGCAAAGTATAAGTAATATTGAACATGTCATATTTAAAATTTAGCTTACTGGTAAAGCCAGGTTAATAATTTAGATTAGTCTTGAAAATCTCACATGCAATGTGTTTTGTTTTCTTCCATTCTGAACATTTTACTTCTCTTGATAGGAGACAGGTGTGTAGTAGACCAAAAGTTAGTGGGAGTAGTAGAATAATCTGCATATCTTAACCAGCATAGCCACTTCAGGCCATAATTATTTTAGCTATACAGAACAGGTTCACACCTATGTTTTCTGGCCCTTAATGCATCTAAAATAGAGTCTGAGGCTGCATAGTTTCTATGAATGCATGTGTAATGTCTGTTTGATAAGTGTCTTCTCACGCCCTGAGGACTTTTATAGGCAATTTGCATTTCACAATGAGATAAATCAGCTGGAGAGGGTTTATTGTTTGTATAATAGAGAGGAGTGTGAAAATATTCCAGTTCTACAGATGGCACTTCTCGTTAGCCTTGAACATATACATGTGCAAGGATTGCTTTATCTTAACTAATACAGCCACCCAAAAGGCTATTTTTAGAGGTGAATTCACAGTTTGGTTGGATTGCAATCATTAGTAGAACATCTTTGAAGATAGACGAAGTACATATTTGAACTCTTGGCTGTAGAGTGACTTCATAATACCGGGAAGAAAATTTTCTTTTGTGTTGATCTCTTTTAAGCAGTGGATTGTAGTATGTCTATAATATGATCGGCTTGATTTTTAAATAACTTGAAAGACAAATCAGGGACTCTAGAACCAGTACCCATGAAAGCATATGCATATGTGATCCAAAAAAGCTGCAGTAATAATAGGCTTTCAAGGGAACTCTTAAAAGAAAACCATATTCATACAAAAACGCATATCAATGAACAATAAAATCTTGTCAGACAACTTCAGGATCCTTGATAAACTTAGCTTGAGTCTCAAAGCATTCCAAATTGAATATTAACTTCCAAATTTGACCAGGGATAAATGAAAAATTGTTCCTGTTGATTAATGGCTAGTATTACTGCATAATTTACATAAATACTTATATTTATATTGCCAAGGAAAAACAATTGCATAACCCAGTAGTTCTTAAACTTTTGGTCTCAAAGTTTTCTTCACCATAAAAAATTATTGATGATTTCAGAGAGCTTTTGTTTGTAAGTGTTATATCTATAAATATTTACCACATTACAAATCAAAAGTGATAATTGCTTAAAATACTTATTAGGGAACTTAAAAATAACAATTAGAAACATATTACATATTAACATACATGACACTTAAAATGGGAAAATAATAATAGTAACAAGAATGCCACTGATGTCAGTTTTTGCAGATGACTTTAATGACTGACTTAATGGAAGGCAGTTGGGATTTCATATCAGCTTTAGAAATCAATCAGCTGTGATATAGTCTTTGGTTGAAATATATAAAAAACATTTAACTTTGCACAGACATTTAGTTGGAAGAGGGAGAAGTATTTTAATAACCCTTTCAGATAGTTGTGTGTATTCTTTGATATTACACCAAAACTTGACAAATGGTAGTTTAAAAGGCTAAGTGCAAAATGGAATCATAAACTATATTAGAAAACATTAATTAATTATGTTACATTAAAATCATTTACATGTATCTCGTACTTTGAATGGATGTTTTAGCCATACAAAACTTTATATCATCACGCATTGATCATTTGTAAAATATTAGCTCACCAAGTTATACAGATATTACAAATGTTGACATTTAATTACAAAATATTAAAAAAACTAACATTTATTAACATTACCATTGATATCAGAAATGTCTTTAAGTTTTGAGAAACTATAATGCTTATGAAGGTAGACACAAAATTTCCAAAATTCTCATATTTTTCTAATAGTTCAAATTTTCTTGGCTAGAATTGTCAACGGATTTTCTTGAAGGGATCATACAGTTTTTTAAAAAATCATGTAATCTATACCTAAGACAAAATGTCTATCAGTGATTATTTTAATTAAAAAAAATATTTCATGAGAAAGAGGTGGCTAGTTAAGTTCGCAAGTCAAACACCAGCACTATTCCTAGTGACAGGCACTTGACATGCATTAGAAGTACTTTATGCATCTTCTTGTTTTGCTGAACAGAATTTTTTTTCAAATCTCTACTCAGAGTCAAGATTTTATTAAATTAATCATTTTTATTCTATTTCAAGGAACTTCTTAAGTAAAATTAGCACTTTTTTTTTTAAATCAGGAGCATATGGTGATAAAAAATACAGTAGAGTTGAGATTGGTGCCATGGCCTTGTATCAAGCAATGGTATGAGTAGTTTTATTCCCCATTTCTTTTCACCACCATTGCAAATGTTAATATAGGGAGAATGGCAAATAATTTCTTAGTATTATTATGAAAATATTTTTTTTCCTCTTTTAATTTTTATTTTATTTTAAAGTTGTGGGATACAATTCAGGGTTAGGTATACAAATATTCATTATGCAGGTACCCTTGTTGATGAGATGTGATCCCCTTCCCCTGGCAGATTCCCACTTGTGCCAATCCCGACTCCAACCCACCCCTGGCAGTTCTCTGCTACTACCAACCCTTTTCTTACAGTATTATGATAATTGTTCAAGGTCTCCTTATGAGTGAGAATATGTGATACTCTGTTCTTTGTTTCTGTGAAAGATCACTCAGTATTATAAACTCTAAGTCCATCCAGGTTGCCGTGAAGTTCATGATTTTGTCCTTCTTTATGACTGCATAATATTCCATCATGTATATGTGCCACATTTTAAAAAATTCAGTCCTCTTTTGATGGGCAGCACAGTTGGTTCCATGTTCTTGCTACTGTGAACAATGCTGCTATAAACATACATGTGCAGGTATCTTTTTTATACAGTGATTTGAGTTCTTCCAGGTATATCCCCAGTAGGGAGATTGTGGGGTTGTATGGTGGTATGATGACTAATGAATCCCTTTAAAGTGTCTCTGAAACCATCAAGAGTTTGCAGACCACACTTTGAAAATCATTGACCTCTCCAACCAGGTATAATAAAAACACTACTCATTCCATTCATGCCTAACTAGTGTTTCTCATTGGAAGAAGAAAATCTTCTTACCTTAAGTGTTCTAAATTTTTTTTTTTTTAATTGGAGTCTCACTCTGTTGCCCATACTGGAGTGCGGTGGCTGCTCCTGGCTATTGCAGTCTTGACCTGCTGGGCTCCGGCAATCCTTCCGTCTCAGCCTTCCAAGTAGCCGGAACTACAGGCGCGTGCTACCACACCCGGCTAATTTTTTGATTTATTATAGAGATGAGGTCTCGCCAATTTGCCCAGGCGGGTCTCGAACCCGCGGGTTCAGGCAATCCACTCACCTCGGCCTCCCAAAGCGCGGGATTACAGACTGAACCAAGTGTCCAGTGTTCTAAATTTGAATCAGATATCTAATATGACTTTGACCTAACAATTTACTAGGAGTAATTTACTAGAACAAGGAAGAACCTTCTAAAGGCAATTTTAAAATACTATTGAATATGTATATAAATACTCTTGAAAAGTTCCACAAATGCTTTATTTGTTTATGAGTCGGGATCAAGTCAGAAAGAGAAAACTCACCTTAGGTATTTTAACAGCTATAATTTAACATAGTGAATTGGTTTAATATAGGGAAGAATTTGAGGGCTGAAATAGCAAAAGATAATACCTTAGTATACAAGAAATGATAACTATAGAGTCAAAGAGCTTGAGGTGTTACTCCAGGGACATAGTGCGCAAAACTTTGAAGGGTTTACTACCCTACTTCTGCTGCTAATTTTAAGGCAGGGGAAAGAAGCTGGAGGTGAGAGCCAATTGCTGCTTACTGGAGCAAATGTCTAAGTGTCATTGCTATGGAGATGAAGAAAGAGAAACAGTCAGAAGGAGAAAATAAAAGTTAAAAAGGAAGGAAGGAAGTTCTTTATCTTGCGCTTTCTGTTCTCCTTCTAGAACTTTCTGTCCTAAGAATCAGCATCAAAGAAATCTGCAAAATGTAATGTGCTCAGTTGCAGCTCTTTTAGCACCTAACAGAATATAAAAGAGTAGATTTATAGCTGAGTGACAACAGATCAATGGTTGGCACAGTCACCCTTTTGGATACTCAAAATCCATACTCACCGTTCTACATGTGTTTGAACTGTCATGCAGCAATAACAATTTAATGCTTTGATCTGGCATCAAGACAATCCCTCATGCAAACAAAAGTGCTTCCATTCACATCGCCAAAAGCAAAGATTCAAAATTCTAACTGTCATGTACCTACCTCATGATAAAAGTCACTTAACTCACATGTAGGAGGTGTTTATTCCAACTCTTATTTAACTTCTTATTTGGGTGATTTATAACTGAAAACAAAAACTCATATAAAATAGTAAGAGGAGGGAAGAAAGGTAAAACTAGTTGATCCATATGAAGATATAATATGAATATAAAATCCTTTAAGAAGCAATCATCAAGCTGCTACAGTTCTTTTGCTGTAATTGGCCACAAAACTGTAATTAGTCTTATGACAGCATTCTTCCACTACCCATTTCATGGCACATTCCCCCCGACGTGGCACTGAGTCTTCAGTGGACACAGTTTATTTGGTTGCTGTTATTTTCAATTAATGTTTACTGCTGAGCATGGAAGTATTAAGTATAACAAAGAATTTCCCGGTTTTCTGACATCCTTTTTTCCCCCCATTGCATTGTAACAACTCAATTTCTGCTTGACAATCAGGGAAATCACTTCAGCTAGTAAAATGTCCCTCTTCTTTGTTTGCTGGTTCAGTGACGTAAGAAACCTAAATTGGTCACTGGTAGTATCAAATTCCAATTTAATGAAACTATGTTGAATGCTTACTGGGAGCATAGCTCTTTTGGGAACAAAAGCCAGCAAAGTTCAAAAGGAAATAAAGTTTTTGTGAGTAAACTTTTTAAGGAGTAATGGAGATATCATTTTCATTTTCACTTCTTGATTCTGCAACTCTTATATCCAGAATCTATGGGATATTGGGAGAAACTGCATCTTAATTTGGTTACTACTCAAAACAAAAACAAAAAACAAAACTGCATTCTGTCGTTCTCTGTAAATGAGATTCCCTATAAATCCTATAAATCTTTCAGGGTGTCTCCCAAATGACAACATGAACCTGATATTTCAGTAAGTTGCTACATTATTTATCAGGCCAACTGCTTGATAAATGAGTCATGAAGTATGGTACATGGAGAGATTAGTTAATTCTATGTCCATGAATCTATGAAAGCCATTGTTGTCGACAATTGTGTCTTTTGGTTAAACCAATGTTAGGTGAGATCTCATGATGGTTAATAAGGCATTTCTGATAATCAAGTACTGTTATCCATAGAATCTGCCACTTTTTTTCATTTGAAGAGAGCCTATTTTGTACTGAACGAATTTGGTGAACATTCACACGAAGCAAAATAACTCCAAACTCTGTATTTACTCTAAGGCCTTCATCTGCAACCTTCTTACTAGACAACCTTGCCATCAATCTTTTTCCTTCTTAATTTCTAGTCATTTAGCTACACAGATGCCAGTGAACCAATGTTGACCTATATCTTTGACTATCTTCCAGTCCAGATAAAGTGGACCATCAAATGCACAGTTTTAAGTTATCTTCACTGAAAGGATTTTTCTTCACAACTGTCTTTCAGAAAATGTCCTATTTGTGTTTGCAATACTAAAATCATTTCTGATTGGTAGAAGCATACTGTGGAGGCACAATTGTAAAACAAGTTCAACTTTTTTTTCTTCTCAGTAATAATGAATTTCTCATGTGGTCATATTTGTGGGTTGAGCAAGAGGAGGAATGAGACAGGTAGAGGTGATCCACGAGTCTGAGACACTGATATGTGACTTTAAGATCTGCTCAAGGCTGAGACCTTAAATACAATTCTCACTTGATGGTGGAATTTCTGTTGTGTATATCTGACTTCGTGGTTTAGTGGACAACTAGCACCAGTTTTATGAAAGAAATATCAGGCTGCACAGTCATTTGGTGTCTCATGATTAAGCTTTCAGATTCTATCAGAGCCCCCCAAAATATAGAAGCTGTTTCTCAAAAGAAGAATATATATCAGTCAAAGAGGGCGTGACATTGCTTTTAAATAATGGGTCTCGGGTTTTCTCTGTGATTCTTCTATTATAACTTACAGGATGCTTCATACACTATGCCTACACTAAGTCTCCTACATGTAAACCTTCAAGTTGAGAACTTTCAAAGATGGGAACCTGCATTCACATGTCCAATCACATAAGTAAATTCACATGTCTGGCTGTTGTACTATACTGTACTACTGTACTTTTCAAGGTACTGTACTGTAAGATTAATTAATTTTTTTGCATTTTTATGTATTATTTGTGTGGAAAGCATTATAAGCCTATTACGGTACAGTACTATATAGCTGATAGTATTAGTTGGGTACCTAGGCTAAGTTTGTTGGACTTAGGAACAAATTGAACTTACAAATGTGCACTTGGAACAGAACTTGTTTATATGTAGAGAACTTATTGTATTTGCCTCTGATATGAAAAGTACCTAACCATCTTCTGAGTTATAAAAATTAATTAACAAAGGTGTTGTATATGGGATGCTGAAGTACTTTCTTTTTCCTTGGATTTCACTAAAAACTGGCCACTTTATAATTCAATTAATAAATGGATCGTATTAGCACACTCAAGTGTGGCCTTTATTGCCTCTGAAATCCAAGAAATCTTCCACGCAGGGTAGCAACTAGCTTTCATTTAAAGGAATATTCCATTATATTCCAAATCATTAGATGTCCAGAAATTTACCAAGGTGGTAGTCTTGTAAGTTTTCATGATATTTCTTTTTTATTCTCTGACATGCGTGCATCTTAATAAATTATTTAGGGTACTAGCTATTTACCATTCATGAAGTCCAAGTAGCAGGTTGCCATCAATGAAGAGGACCAGTGTGATGTTTTATGAGATATGATTATGATCAAGACCTCTGTGAACTAGGTTATGTCAAAGAGCAAAAGATCTGACATAGCCTGGAAGCAAGATAGTGAAGATGTACTGTTGCTCCTAACGAGTGAAAGCAAACTGTGTATGGTGGCCTTCACAGTTGGTTTAGAGGGAAAAAAATTTACCAGATAAATAGCTGTGTGTCAGGTGCTAGGAGATGCATTGGTTTACTTCAGGAAATAATTTACATCTGGAGCAGCTGCTGTAAATTGAATTGCATTATAAAGTTTATGAAAATCAACATTCTCCAAGACCTTTTTGATAGAGCTAGGGTAAGAATTTATCTGCATATTTCAAATCTTTGGCAATGGCAATTATTCCTATAATTCCTTCAGTGGTAATATTATCTTGCTTTATCATTTGCTTTACTATCCTGACGGAGAGAGGAATTCCAAGGGATTTCTCTTGGATATTTTTACTGTAAAACTGCTTGTTGCCTGGCTGTTACTGGAGTCGGTGGTTTATAGTACAGGACTTTAATTTTCTTTCTGTAAACTCTTCTGTGTAATTGAAAGCAACCAATCCACTACATAATCCTTGTGGCCATCATTACTACAATAATGATGAGTACATCAGCTACTTGGTCTTCCAAAACACTTGCTTTAAAAGGTGCTTCACTCCAAGCAATGAAAAATGATAAGTGAATTCATCATGATGACACTGTAAGACAGGAATCTTCTGTATCACATTTTTCATTGGCAATCAGCTCAGTGCTGTACACATGGCCAAAGATAAAACTAAATCAATCCTAGAATACCTCTCTTTTGAGAGTCTCATTCAGAGTACCAAGTGCTGTTTTTGTCAACATCTTGTCAGGAAAAGAGAAACTATACCAGATATTTCAATAGAACTGATTTAAATTGACTATACAGGTTTGGGGATGGTAGGAGGCAAAAAGAAAAAAACATAGAAAAAAGAACACAGAAGCAACCAAGACAGCTGATGGAAACAACAATCACTTCTAGAGCTAGAGGAACAAAGAGATGTGGGAAACTTTAAAAATCTAGGAGCTTAGACGTGGGGCCATTTTGAGCATCTTACTGGCTGGTGCTGGTGCCTCCAGGAAGGTTTGATAGGGTTTGTTCTGAAAATGCCTGAAGAAGCTGGAGGCTGGAAATAACTGCTGCCACAAAGCTCAACCATTAATAAATGGGTCATCTGTTAGAAATCCCTTGTCTCTCCTCTCATTTTAATTTTCCTACAGTGTTTCCTCTTGATAGAATCAAAAAGCCAGCTAGCAAAGGACTTTGGGAAATGCAGCTTACAAAGTCTCAATGTCAACATTGTAGAGCAGAGTGTAGAAGGAGGTAAGATCTCTTGCATAAATAACTGGCAAACTGGCACATGTGGACATCTTTCATTTTGTCATATCGGTGGTCTGGTTTCTGTATGAAGTTACTAGTAGACATTGTGAGGATGCTGTATGTGAAGTGTTAAGTCCCTAGGCTCAGGGATACACTTATTTATCTTTTCCTTTGCTAGTTCTGTGATCTTAAGCAAATCATTTAGTTCTAGTGAGCTTCAGTCCCCTCTCTTATAAAATGAGGAAAACAATACTCATTACATTGCATGTCATATAATGATTAAAAAACTTAGAGTATAAAGTGCTTAGTGGCCTGGCTCGGTGGCTCAGCCTGTAATCCCGCGCCTTTGGGAGACTGAGGTGAGTGGATTGCCTGAGCCCGCGGGTTCGAGACCCACCTGGCCAACTTGGTGAGACCTCATCTCTACAATAAATCAAAAATTAGCCGGGTGTGGTAGCAAGCGCCTGTAGTTCCAGCTACTTGGAAGGCTGAGGTGGAAGTATCACCGGAGCCCAGCAGGTCGAGGCTGCGGTGGCTGGGAGCAGCCACTGCACTCCAGTCTGGGCAACAGAGGGAGACTCCAACTCAAAAGATAAAAATAAAAAAATAAAAAATAAAAAAAATAAAGTGCTTAGTGTTATGACTGATAAACGGTAAGAATCTTTTATGTAGGCTATTAATTGAAAAAAACTCCCTACAGTTTTCTTGTTATTGATACCCTTTCATGCTGGCAAATTTTATTTTATTTTATCTTATTAAATGATTTATAATGCAATAAGACTTCACCTTTAAAGTCAAAGTAGATGAATAGTGGAATTAGGGTTGAAATGATTGATAGTTATTGTCATTTATTTTCCAAACATCAGCTTTGGTTTGACTTTTCATGACAAAAAATATGTAGAGGTTTTACATTTTCAATTCACTTTTTAGCATTTTCAATCATTTCTAACACGCTTGGCAATAAAAAACTATTTGCAAATGTAATATATTACAATCACTATTTGAGAAACTAGCCCAGAAAAGCTGATGTTTGTTAAACCCACTATGCATAACAGTTCCTTTTATAAAGAGGCTCAAATACATTTTTGAGTTGTCTTCCAGGCATTTGCTTAAACCAGCATGTGGTCTATAAGCCTTAATAATTTTCATTTTAAAGGTCCTGCTTGCATCGGAGATGGAAAATTTCCAAAATAATCACTCAATTCACAGTTGGCTCTGCTACATCCTTATCTTCCCTAAAGTTGTACATTCACATTTTCTTCTCTCTCTAGAAGAGTGTCAAGAAAGAACTGAAGGACTGAATCTGGAATGTGGGTTGTTATTGAAAAAGCAGTGGCTAAATTGTGCTCAGATGCAAAAAACATCCACTGGTCACTTAACATACTCTCCGAATCACCCTATTATCTAGTTGGAGAAGGAACTAAGTGTTTGTTTGGTCTGCAAATCTAGGAGTTGGACAAGCTCATATATCTGCAGGCAAAAATAAGCAGTTTTCCAGTGAAATAAATGATTTTCTAATGTCTTTAAATTGGGTCTAAGTCCAGTGTTTGGGCTGAGATGCAAGGATGTATCCAACTTTTACAGCACAAATCTCTTTGACACTTGAGTGTGATATGCAGCTAATTAGCTTTCAGGATTGCTTAGCGCCACAACTTTTAGTGAAAGGAATATTTTACTACTTTTATATTTTTTCATGCTGTAAATGTATGATGGTAATACCAAAAATTTGAAAACACTAAATGTGAAATGTTAAGCCTATGAAAGCTTCCAAATTGTAGGCTAGAGTAAATTTTGAGGAAAAATAAGACAAAACAAAACAAAACATGAGTCAGGAACTCTGAATTCATTTCCAGATTACTGTAAAACATAATAAGGTACTAAAAAGTAAATAAGGAAATAATATGTCTTGCATTTTTTTTCATGTAAGTGATATGAATTTCTTCAGTTAAATAAGAAACTGCAGATAAGTGGAAAAAGAAAGTAATATACGGGATATGGAGAAATTTTATAGCCAAGTTCTATGGTACATTTTTTGCAACCCCCCACTTAATTTTATTAGAGTGCAATATATTTCATTTAGAAAATTCTAAAGTACATTTTTAAAAATTACCTAATATAGAATTCTACCCCCAGAGATAAATACAATTAACATTTTGATGCTTTTCTTCTTGCATATACAAAAGGTGCCAGAAAAACATATATACATTTTAAGATAGGAAAATAGAGAAGGTTCGTGCTAAACAAGATCTTTGCCCGTAGCATGGTGACATCAGCATTTGAGCGAATGTCACACTACACATTGTTATTGTAATTCAATTCAACTTTAAAAATGCATAGATAACATCTCTTTAAACTGTGTATCCTTTTTTTGACTCCCCAGGTATTTGTTCATCTGTGGCTACATTATATTTTGTTAATATGAATTTTTTTTTATTCAATATTTTTTATTGTGATATTGTGGGGTACAGTTAAGGGTTAGGTACACAAATATGTCTCGTTCAGGCACCCTTGTTGATAAGAAGTGTCCCCCCATCCCCAGACAGGTATTTACTGCCATTAATCCCTTCCCCTATCCC
>CAUYQG010039883.1:0-22866 GCA_963574415.1 Tarsius wallacei
ACCTCGTCTCTACAATAAATCAAAAAAATTAGCCGGGCGTGGTAGCGTGCGCCTGTAGTTCCGGCTACTTGGAAGGTTGAGGAGGAAGGATCGCTGGAGCCCAGCATGTTGAGGCTGTGGTGTGGGAGCGTGTCACAGCACTCCAGTCTGGGCGATAGAATAAGACTCCAGCTCAAAAAAAAAAAAAAAAAAAAAAAGTTACAGAACTCTTTGGGTATAGAGAGAAATAAATAAGCAGATTTTACTTCTGATCTCTGAACCTTTCTCTTTTTTTTGAGTAGGAGTTTCACTCTGTCACCCAGGATGGAGTGCAGTGGCATGCTCACAGCTACCACAGCCTCAACCTTCTGGGCTCAAGTGATCCTTCTGCCTCAGCCACCCAAGTAGCTGGAACTACAGGTGTGCACCACCATACCCAGCTAATTTTTTCATTAATTGTAGAGACAAGTTCTCCTCAAGTTGCCTAGGCTTGTCTAGAACCCCTGGGCTCAGGCAATCCTCTTGCCTCTGTCTCTCAAAGTGCTGAGATTATAGGCATGTGTCACTACACCAAAACTTCTGTACTATTTTGACAGTTATGTTCCTATCACTGCTCTTTTCATTATTAGTGGTGGTTCTCACTTATTGCTGACTATATTATATGTACTTGACACTGTTTTGTACACATCATCTTGTTTAATCCTCATATGTAATCCTCATAAGGATACTTCTGGGGAAGGTGCTACTTATTTTTAATCCCCATTTCACAGATGAGGAAGCAGAGACTTTGGAAAGTTAAGTCAAGGAGGGTCCCAGGGATACCAGCAGAAGGGGATGGAACTAGTTGGAGCAGCCTTTGAACCCTTCACCACGGCTGTCTACAGCGTCCTTAGCACTAGTGCCAAGACTCCATCCCATTATCTTTTTCTCCTGGTGTCATAGAGGAGATCTGTGTCTCTTTAAATTTAAGGCAACCATTAGGAAGGGAGAATTCCTAAATCCTTGTTTCAAACTCACTGCTCTTAAAGTCTTAATTAACCGACCTACCTTTTAAAAAAAAACCCTCCTTTCTTTTAACAATAAGAAAAACACTCATTGATGCCTGCTACTATTTTTTCAGAGAGGTAGAGATAATAGATGTACTCTTGCAAGGAGAGCTGTACTGATCTAACTGTGATGTCTTCCTTTCCTCACCCGCCAGTCCCTTTCTTAATCCTTTTTGTATCCCCGGTAGTTGGAACTGTGCTTGGTGAATAGTGATTATGAAATAAAGAACAGCGAGTGAAAGATAAACAAAGAGGACGAAAAGCCAAGACATTTTCACAGACACACCATATACTCTAATGCAAGCTGTCTTGGAAGTTTTCTCTTTAGCTCTCTGTCAATTGTTGGATGAAATTTGCCAGCCCCCACTCTAACTTCCTTCTTAAAACAGTCTCAGGGTTAAGACTTTAGTGATTTAATCCAGAGGAAAATGACTTATTTTAAAAAGCAGTGAAAAACACCGCATTCCTTTGGCACAGGATGAAGACCAGCTCAGCTCTTCAGTGTTGATCTTTGTCTATTGTTCTCCAAACAGTAAACCACTATTTCACACCGATTGTCCGGAGGCTGTTATATTTCAAGTCCCCAGCTCCTCATGAATATGAAGTGAAGGGCTCTGACCCAGAAGGTGGCAGGTAATTTGAAAAAATAAAATAAAATAGCAGTAAGGACAGGTAGGAAGAAAAACAGGCTTTCTGTGATTTTATACTCTTGAATTTCCTGCAGGTTCTAAGCAAGGCACAATGCGGTCTCGGAAGTGTGGATACTGTCTGAGTTGTCTACTGATTCCGCTTGCACTTTGGAGTATCATTGTGAATATATTATTGTATTTCCCAAATGGGCAAACTTCCTACGCATCCAGCAATAAACTCGCCAACTACGTGTGGTATTTCGAAGGAATCTGTTTCTCAGGTGTCATGGTAAGTGTGGCTTTGGGGACTTGGGGTCACAGAAGGGGGAGTTGTTGTTAAGGCTTGCCTTGTAGCTGGGCAAAATAATGAATAATGGAAAAGCCAATGTTGGGTTCAGGATCTGAAGAATGGGTGGGGGTGAAGGAGCAGGTAGTCCGTAAGGATTTGGGGCATAGCTTTGTTTCCAATAAGCTGCTCAGCAAAGCAGTTTCAACAATGCAGGAAATTGGCCCGTGGGACACTGGCCTGTAAAAATATTATGTCCTCATGAACCCTGTATCAATTTTAAGTTATTTGATCCCCAGTGGCATTACTTTTTCCCGTAACAGATTTTCTGTCTGCAATCATGTTTTTCTAGCTTGGAGGGACATTCAAAGGGCATGGAAAAGGCAGAGACTTGGAGATTCAGACAAACCTTCCTTCACATCGAAGTTGTCATTTGTGCCATGAGACCTGTAATGAGTTACTCGATATCTTTGAGTCTTGCTGTCTTCATGTAAAAAATTTAATAATAACATTTGCTTTTCAGGATAAAATCACATAGATAAAGTGCTTAGGACAGAGACTGACTTATAGTAGATAGCCAATGACTGTTGTAAAGAATGGACCATGTCATCATTAAATTGTCCTATACTGGACTGTTAATAATGGAGAGAGTTTTTGAAAACTAAATAGAGTTATCAATGGTAAGAATCCGTGAATGTTTTCCTGATGACTCTGTGTTCTTTGTTTTTCTGTGTTCTGAGGAAAAGACACTTTTCCTGATCATATTGTTTCTAAAAGCAACACATTGTGCACTATGAGTTTACTAGACCACCAGTATTATAGAAGAAATTCATTATAATTTATTTCTACACTTTTCGTGGGTAATTGATCGCTATACGATTTGAATAGCTGGGTTGAAAAATAGTTTTCGTTTAGTTATTTGCTTATCAAATTAGTAAACTTTAAAATATTAATATCCAGTGCTATTGAAGCTGCTATGTAATAGGAATATAACTAATGTGGTTGGTGGCACTACAAATGAATGCAAATCTTTTGGGGGAAGAGTTTGGCATGATATTCAAAAAATGACTATATCCTTTGATTCAGTAATCCTAAATCTCATCATTTATCCTGAGTAAATAGTTCAAAATAAGGAACCAGCTATATGGACAGATGTTTGTGGCATCATTATTTATAATAATAGATAACGAGAAGGAGCATCTTAGCACAGAAGTGGCTAAATAGACTACAGTATCTGCACTTCATACAGCAGTGAAAATTATAATTAGGAAGATGTGAATGCATATTATTTCATGTTAAGTGAAAAAAGGAACAACAATATTGTAGACAGATTCCTATTGCAACTATGTAAAACGTATGTATGTGGGAAAACACTGGAAACAAGTACACAAAAACACATGAGCTGGTGGAATTACGCAGAACTTGCCTCTATTATTCTTGAGTCCTCTGTATTACAGTTATATTGTGAAACAATTCACACAAAAAAGCAGTTTCTCTTTCAATGTCAATTCCTGGACAATGGGACCACAGAGTTTAGGTCTGATTATTTCTACCCATATTGTCATGAAGTTAGTGTCTGTACTGTAGCCTCATCATTGTTGTCCTCGATATGTAACTGAATTAAATGCAATCATTGCAAGGTATAAGTCAAATTAAACCAGACTCTATTAAAATCTGTAATTCAATGGTGTTGAGAGGAGGGGAATATAGGACTCCTTGGCTTGCATGCCATGTAAAATGTAAAAATGGAAGTCTATCCTTTACTTTCTATTTTATTTTATTTACTTATTTTGACTCAGGATCTCACTCTGTTGCCCAGGCTGGAGTGCATTGGCATGATCACAGCTCACCACAGTCTCAACCTCCTGGGCTCAGGCAATCCTTCCACCTCAGTCCCCTGAGTAGCTGGTTACTTTTCTAATGTTAATGTTTTAATTGTATGCGACCTCATAACCACCCAATGCGGTGAGTTCTCAGCATCATGTCATAGGGAAGGACTCTCAAGCTGACAAAACCAGTCACTGGCAAAGCTGGGATTCAAATTCGGATCTACTTGACCCCAGAGTCTGTGGTTAGAGTCACTGTCCTCTGCTTATGAGCATGAGTGTAAACTAGCATTCCAGTTCAACATGTTCTCTCTTCTCTCCTACAGATGCTTGTAGTAGCAACAGTCCTTCTTGTCCTGGAGAATGACAGCAAGTATAAATGTTGTCAGAGTGAAAACTGCAGCAAAAAGTACACGGTGAGAGCAATAGTTTTTTGAGGACAATTGGGTGGTACCCAGCTTTCTTTTCTTTCTTTCTTTTTTTAGTAATGGGCTCCTCTGTTGCCTCGGAGTGCAGTGGCATGATCATAGCTCTGGGCTCAAGCAATCCTCCAACCTCAGTCTCCTGAGTAGCTGGGACTACAGATGTGTGCCAGCTTGACCAGCTAATTTTTATTTTTGGTGGAGACGGGAGTTTTGCTATATTGTCCAGGTTAGTCTTGAACTTCTGGTCTCCTGCTAGTCTCCTATAATCTCCAAAAGCACTGGGATTACAGGCGTGAGACCTACTTAGAAAATAACAGGTCTGCTAGACACGTTGGCTCACGCCTGTAATCCCAGCACTTTGGGAGGCAGAGGTGAGAAGACTGCCTGAGTCCAGGGGTTCAAGACCAGTCTGGGCAACTTGGGGAGACCTTGTCTATGATAAATCAAAAACTTAGCCAGACAGGGTGGCACGCGCCTGTGGTTCCAGCTACTTGGAAGGCTGAGGTAGTCAAGGCTACAGTGACCTTGAGTAACTGTGTGGCACTGGGCCACAGAGTGAGATTCCTACTAAAGAAAAAAATAAAGTAAATAAGAAAATGCAAGTCTTTGATAAACAGTGATAAGTTGATTGATCACATCCCTTCACTGCATTTTTGTAAGAGGTGATCATTATTCTGATATAACAATTCCAGAGAAAAGGAATAAATTTAGTTAGTTTTCTAGTTCCCTCTATGTGATGCCAAACAAAAGTCATTTCGAAACTTATTTTTAAGATCAAATAGGTTTGTACTAAATTTTTCAATTTTTATGTGGGCCTTTGGATTATACAGACTGCAGTAGGCTTGGATGATGAGGGGAAGAACCTATCTGATTATTTATCCACAATATCCCCTTTGTCTCATTTTATGGCACTAACCTTCTTCTATGTTTAATTTAGACACTGCTGTCGATGATCTTTTCTGCCCTCGGAATTGCTTTTTCGGGATACTGCCTGGTCATCTCTGCCTTGGGTCTTGTCCAGGGCCCATACTGCCGCACCCTCAATGGCTGGGAGTATGCCTTTGAAAACACTGCAGGACGGTAAGGAATAACTCCCCAGACCAAAGCAGTATTGGCTCATGCTCATTTTCCATGATCACTATGGGGTTCCTCGTGGCACCCTCGGTACAAAATTTCCCATTCTTTTACTAATATCTAAAACAATTTGTTCTTTTGTTTTGGAGTCAGGGTCTCACTCTGTCGCCCAGGCTGGAGTGCAGTAGAATGATCACAACTATCGCAGCCAGCCTCGACCTCCTGGGCTCAGGCAATCCCTCCCCCTCGGCCTCCCGAGTAGCTGGGACTACAGGTACATGACACCACACCCAGCTAATGCTTTTAATTTTTTTGTAGAGACGAGGTCTCTCTATATTGTCCAGGCTGGTCTCAAACTTCTGGGCTCAAGCAAGCCTCCCACCTCAGCCTTCCAAAGTGCTGGGATTTCGGGCATGAGCCCCATGCCTGGCCCCAGACCAATTTGTTCTTGAACAAATATTTGTTTCATTTTTCCCTCTGGTCCTTTGCATACTCATGTGCGTTCAGTATCTTGAAGGCCTTGTGAAGATACCCACATGAAAGTTGTGTTACAGATAAGAGCTTTTTCATTATTGTGGTCTGGTAACTGCTGGGGCTCATGGTTTGAGTAGTTTCAGTTTTGTTTTACGGTCAGATTGGACACGTGGTCAGTTATAGCTGTGAAAAACCTTGGATGGTGCCACTTGGACAACACAGAGATAGGAGCAGGCGGGGTGAGCAGGGAAGAACAGACTGAGATGCAGAAACATGACCAGGTGCAGGAGTCTGTGGAAGGAGCCAGGAGTCTACCTAGCCTATGCTGAAGAAGGGTCTAAGGAGATGGCCTTGCTCAGAAGGCTGGTAGTTGAGTTAGGAGTCTTAGTGACCCTGGATCTCAGGGTCTCACTTGCCTCACACTGTGCTTGTGCTGGGTTTCTTGGATTCCCAGTCCCTACAGAGGCAGTACAGGAGATAGCAAGGCCCAGAAAGAGATACAGGAGAGGCCCACTGAGTCTCTCCTTGTCTTTATCCTGTGCTCAGAATTCCAATGGAGCAAGCAGACTCCTGCACCTGGGAGAGGTGATATTTTCAACTCTTTGTGACTGGCTTTCCTATTCAAGGCCCATGACTATCTGAGGGCTTACATGCACAGAGCTGCGTCTGTGGCTAGAGCTGCCTTCATTCTGATGATTCCTCAAGGCGCCATGTGCTATGACCTCTTCTAGTAAACAGGGCTCTCTCTCAGGTCTAGAACACTTGGACAAGCACCTCAGGCCTTCCTGAGCAATTAGAGAGACGTGCGTGTGGGATAGAAAGGGCTCAGGAAGAGGATTTTAATGTAGAAATTCCCATTGGGTGCCAAAGGCCTTTTTTAAAAATGCCATGCGCCCCTGAACTTTTCCCTAGCCTAAAGTCAGAGAAGTTTCCCCTTTCAATGCAGGAACCTCAGGCCACCCACATGCTCCTCCATGACTCACTCAACCTGCTCTTCATGTTACTTTGCCTGTTTCCATCTGTATACAAATCTTTCATGCGGAAACATTGTTTGGAGGCCATGCAGAGAAGCTAAGTCCCGGGTTTTCCTAGAGAAGTTTCCAAGGCATGACAAATGCAAGGTGGAGCAGGCGTTAATATTGAAGTTGTGCAAATCAGTTATTCCTTTGTGCATTTATTCAGCAAACATTTATTGAGCACTGACTATGTCCAGGCCTTGGACTAGGTGCTAGAGAATCAGAGATAAATTACACAGATTACACAGGTATTCAATGTTTATAGATCAGATTCAATGCCCCCTCCATCTTATAAGTTATGGAGCCTTAGGCAAATATCTGGATAACTCCTAGCCTCTGTAAATTGGAAATAATAATAATCTATACTTCACAGAATTTATTTGATTTTATTTTTTCTTTTTGGGAGGTGGTCAGAGTCTCACTCTGTTGCCCAGGCTGGATCTATGCTCCTAAGACAACATTCATTCACCCTCAGGCCTCCATCTCAGTAGAATGTTCTGTCAGGTCTATGTCATTTCCCAGAGGAAAGGAATCTGTGTAATTTATCTCCGATTCTCTAGCTCCTAGCCCAAGGTCTCCCAAGTAGCTGGGATCACAAGTACGCACCACCATGCCTGGCTAATTTTTTAAATTTTTTTGTAGCAACAAGGTCTTGCTATGTTGCCCAGGCTGGTCTCAAACTCCGGAGCTCCAGCAATCCTCCCACCTCAGTTCCCCAATGTGCTGGGATTACAGGTGTGAGCCACCGTGCCCAGACTTACTTTACAGCATTTGGAAATTAAGTGGAAGCAATGCACCAATGAAATGTAATAAATTCCCAGGTTTTATTTTTAACATCATTATCCTGTATTCTCTCTTATGCCTCATGACACTCTCCACCTGTCGGGTGGCCAGCAGGTTGACCCACTGTCATGGTAACACACACACACACACACACACACTATAAAAAAGTAGAGTCGTTAAACGTAGAGAATCTGCTAAAATATCCGGCTTCAGTCAGATCATGAATATCTCCATTTTATTCAAATCATATCTAGAGTGTTTTAAAACCAGGACTCAAAATTGGTTCAAGTTGAAATATGAAGTGATGATATTTCTCTTTTAGAAGTATAAGGATCGCCGGGCTCGGTGGCTCAGCCTGTAATCCCAACACTTTGGGAGGCCGAGGTAAGTGGATCGCCTGAGCCCGTGGGTTTGAGACCAGCCTGGACAACTTGGTGAGACCTCGTCTCTACAATGAAAGATAAAAAATTAGCTGGGTGTGGTAGCATGGGCCTGTAGTTCCGGCTCCTTAGAGGGTTAAGGCATAAGGATTGCTGGAGCCCATCAGGTCGACACTGGGGTGGCCGCGAGTGTGCCACTGCACTCCAACCTAGGTGATGGAGAGACTCCAGCTCCAAAAAAAAAACAAACAAAAAAACAGAAATATAAGGATCCTGAATCGGTTTTCATTCAACAATCATTTGCTGATTTTTTGCGATGTATCAGGCACTACCCTAGATCTTAGAGCTAACCATTCAGAGGTAAACAAAACAAAGTGCTCCCAGAATACACAGTCTGTTTAGGAAGTAGAAACAGACGCAGATACAGATATGTGGATACAGATAGAAGCATAACAAATGAAGGAAATACTGGGACAGAGCTGTGTGTGGAGATGGTGGAGGGAGTGGTGTCAGGGCAAGTTTTCTATGCCTGGCCCACCATGCTAGGGTATTGACGACTCTCCACCGTTCACAAGAACAAAAAGGACAGGACCGTAATCTGGGGGAAAAACAGAAACTCCGCAAGTCATCTTGTTGCAAAGTGTGGCGTGGTCTATGAAGAACATGTACCAGGAACAGTCTCAAGGGATGCTCTGAAAGGACTCACTACCAGGGTGGCTGAGGCTGAGTTAGGAATGTGAGATGGGCCTAGGGAAATTGTAACAGAAACCCACATCTGAATTGTGCTTTACAGATTCTGATCATTTTATACACACTTTTTATGCTCACAGAAGACTCGCACTAACTGTGGGGTTGGGTATTTTAATCCCATTGTCCAGATAAAACTCTGGAGGCCAGAGGGGTCAAGGACTTTGCCCAGGATCCTACCGTTCTAGGAGTTCTGATTTCATATTGAGATAAGGGCCATTAGCAATATAAAATAAAAATCTCAGGGTGCTTCTGCTTCCCTGAGCACGAGAGAGCAGAAACTAAAGACAGAGGGGAAAGAGAGCTAAAATGAAGGGAGCTGGGCACCATGGCTTGCATCTGTAATTACAGAACTTTGGAAGGTCAAAACGGGAGGCGTTTTTGAGCTCAGGAGTTCGAGACCAGCCTGGGCAACATAGCGAGACCTCGACTCTAAAAAACATCCAAAAGTTAACTGGGTGTGGTGGCGTGTGCCTGTAGGCCCAGCTACTCGGGAGGCTGAGGCAGAAGGATTGCCTGAGCCTAGGAAGTCGAGGCTGCAGTGAGTCATGATCATGCCCCTGTACTCCAGCCTGGGCAGCAGAGTGATACCCTGACACCAAGTAAGTAAGTAAGTAACTAACTAACTAACTGAATAGAAAAGAAATAAAAGTGAGAGAAAGAATAAGAGGAGAGGTCATGGTTTGTGAGGGTGGTTATCAAAGTTCAGAAGCCACCCCTTGCACCCCTCCCATAAACACCCACAGCCATTTGGCCAATACTGAGTTTGCCTGAGAAAAACCACCTTGCTACCAACTCAAGATGGTTATAAACATCTCCGCCCTGTCACTGTGTCTGATTGTCGTTGTTTGAGGTGTTTTGTTTTGATTTTGAGACCAATTCCCCGTTGCAATTTAGCTTCAGAGATAGACTCACCCTCAGGAGAAGTGCCAGCGGCCACGGCAGACCCAGCAGGGAGCAAAAGTTAGGTTGATTCAGCGTAGTTTTAAAGTTCTCTTGGGAGTGGTTTAATACTCACAGTTCTGTGTTACAGCAGATTGATTGAGACTTTCGATCCGTCATGTTCCCACTCCATAGTCTAAATCTTTTTAGCATCGGTGGTACAACAATGTTCCCAAGCAGGGGTTCTCATGATGTGGGCCAGGACAGCAGCATCGCCCGGGAACTTGGACATGCAGACACTTAAACCACATCCAACCTCCTAATCAGAAACTCCAGGATGGAACCCAGAGATCTGTATTTTTTTTCTTCTTCTTTTTGTCATCTTTATTTCAGAGTCAATGGATATCCATGCATATTCATTACATGGACATACTGTGTAGTGGTGAGGATTGGGTCTCAGGTGGCCCATTCCCTGGAGAGTGAACATGGCGCCCCCTAGGTAATTTCTGAACCCTGACCTCTTTCCCCACCCGCCCCTTACTGGTGTCCCCAGTGTCTATGATTTCCATCTTTGTGACCATTTAGCTCCTGCGTATGAGTGAGAACATGCAAGTGTTTGGTTTTCTGTTTCTGAGTCTGTTTATGTAGGATGATGGTCTCCAGTTCCATCCATGTTGCTGCAAAGGACATGATTTCATTCTTTTTATGGCTGTATAGTATTCCATGGTGTCTGAACAGAAATTCTGCTAGAAATTCTTAAACTCGGCTGGGCTTGGTGGCTTAGCCTGTAATCCCAGCTCTTTGGGAGGCCAAGGCAAGGGGATTTCCTGAACCCCAGGTTCAAGATCAGCCTGGGGAACTTGGCGAGACCTCATCTCCACAATAAATCAAAAAATTAGCCAGGCATGGTAATGCGCGCCTGTAGTTCCAGCTACTTGGAAGGCTGAGGCAGAAGGATCGCCGGAGCCCAGCAGGTTGAGGCTGCGGTGGCCGGGAAGGGCCACTGCACTCCAGTCTGGGTGACAGAGTAAGACTCCAACTAGAAAAAAAAACAAAAATCGCCCCCCAAAACCATTAATTCCTATTTAATATTACTATATACTTTGCTGATGTGTATTAGTCTTCCAAACATGTAAGTGCCTGTAGCCTTCTTCCTTGGACCAAATCTGTAGACTTAGCCATGGGTCTCTCTCAGTTTCCTTATAGATTCCAGTATGTGGGTTTGGTGCCTGGAGCCTGCACATGGAGTGGAGTGGAACATCATTTTATTTTCCATTCTCGTAACCCTCAGTGGGCTTCAAGTGATCATCTGCTTCATCAGATTAGCCATTCAGTTATCCAGGATATTGTGTGCAAGCTACTCAGTCATCATTCAGGTAACTACAGATCCTCATGGCACCTGTACCCCTGCCATCTTACCCTCGCTTCCCAGGATTCAGTGAGTCTTGTTGAAAGATCTCTGGAATTCCATACTTCCCCTACCCCATGTCTTCCACCTTCATATTTCCTGAAGTTCTAATATCTCTGTTTTTTTCTTATATTCCAATGTGTCTGTTTGCTTGTCTGTAAGAATGGAATCAACTCAATAGTTGCAAAATCCACATTCCACGTTCTATGGTGAAACTGCATGAATGTGTTTTGTTTGTTTGTTTTTATTTTTTATTATTTTTAAAAATTTTGTTTATTTTTATTTGGGTTTTTTTTTTTTGAGTGGAGTCTCACTCCATCACCCAGGCTGTAGTGCAGTGGCACACTCAGGTCACCTCAATGTCTACCTTCTGGGCCCCACTGATCCTTCCACCTCAGCCTTCCAAGTAGCCGGAACTACGGCATGTGCTATCTTGCCCGGCTTATTTTTTATTTATTGTAGAGACGAGGTCTCACCATGTTGCCCAGGCTGGTCTCGAACCCCTGGGCTTAGGCAATCCATTTGCCTCAGCCTCCCAAAGTGCTGGGATTACAGGCTGAGTCACCAAGTCCCACCTGTTTGTTTTTGAGTTGGGGTCTCATTCCATGGGCTGGAGTCCAGTGGCACAGTCACCGCTCACCCCAACTTCGACCTTCTTGCCTCAGGTGATCCTCCCACCTCAGCCTCCCGAGTAGCTGTGTCACCACACCTGGCTGATTTTTGGATTTTTTTGTAGAAATGAGGTCTCACCGTGTTGCCCAGGCTGGTCTCGAACTTCTAGGCTCAAGCAATCCTCCTGCCTTGGCCTCCTAAATTGCTGGGATTACAGACATGAGCCACCGCATCTGACCTCATAAGTGTTTTAGATAAGCACTATTTCAGTGTTTTGAGGAGTGATAATCCACAAAGCACAAAGAAGTTCTACCATTTATCAAGAATGTCCCTGTTCATAAGATAATGAAAGGCTCAGAACCTCATCCCATTGAAATAGTTTCTCTTTTGAGTGCTGCTACATTCAACTAATAAACCTGCTTTATATTGGGTGCGTTAGTGCATGGTTTTGAGGAAGAGGTGAAATGTTTCTTTATCTTATTGAAGCTACTTCTTCATCTCCTAAAACACTAATGCTACTTTAGTTATGGTTGAAACTGCTCAACCTATTCAACAAGTCCCGAGTGAAGAAAGACCATGAATGAGGTATCTTTTATTTTGTTTAACAATGCATAATGTGTCATACCTTTTCTAACTGTTTCTATCATGTTTTGAATATGAAATATAGTTTAAGTTGCTACCTGAATTATGAATCATTAATTAAGCCAAATTTATAACTGCACTCACTTTGTTGTTTTTTCTTCTTTTTTCTGTAGCCTGGAATCATTTGAATAAAGACAAATATGTTTCTTCCGTTATCAAGATATGGCCATCTGTTTAAGTCTATGTCAACTGTATAGACTTGAGGGCAAGATTCTCCATTTGTGTTTATTGTGCTCATCTGTAAAATTCGCAGTCCTCACTCAACATGCCACCTTTCATTTAGAATGTTTTTTCTAAGTAACATGTGTCAGGAGCTACAGAAATGCTTATGCCTTTTGATCAAACAAATCTATTTCCAAGAATCTGTACTAGAGAAATTAATAAGAATGCAAGATAAAACTTTATGCAAAAATGTATATTGCAACACTGCTTTATGTTCTCAAAAATTAGGAATATCCCAAAAGTCTAACTTTAGAGGAAAGATTAAATAAAAAGTGGTACATTCCGTAAATGCTTTCTTATGTTAAAAAGATAAAAATAAAAATTAAAGAGTGGTAAATTGACTATGAAACTATATGGTAATCCTAAATGGTGTTTTAAAGATTATGAATAATGCTACATGAAAAAGCAGGTTACAAATTTACAGTGCAACTAAAACAAACAAAACACCAAATAATCAAAATCTAGGCTCAAAACTAAATCTAGAAGGAAACACACCAAAATGCCAACTGTGGTTGTTTTGGGTTATGGAAAACCCTTCTTTTTGCTTCCTATTTTCCTTTATGGAATGTGTTTTAAACTCATATTTTACTATTAAAAATGTTCTCTTTTTAAAGGCATACATTCTTTCCCCATGTTTCCCAGCGTTATCTGCAAACAATATGGGAATGACCCCGTAATCAATCATCAGTGAGGAAGGCAGTAATACAGATACTCCAAAAAGAGTTTTACAGAAACTTACACAATCTAACTAAACTCTTGGTCTTATTTCCTCACTCCTGGTGGTAAGTGTGGTGGGCTAGATGGGGTAGCTTCAAGACAAGTGAGCAGCTGGGGACATAGTCATGGACTAGAGAAAATGACCATTGTACCTGTGTCATGGGCAGTTACCAGAACCCGGTTTTATTAAAAAGAAAGATTAAAAAGTAGAACATTTACAGACTTCCCACTACACAGTCATGGCTTCCTTGGGGACAGCAGCCATGTCTTCAAATTTTCCCAATATCCATAGGGTCTGGTGTATGGTGGACCCAGTAGGTCCTCAATCTTGAACACTCTTGCCAGGCCTTCGGCCCTGTGTGGTTGCCTTGCTGTGTCTCTATCACAGGTCCACTGGGCCTCAACACTTCTGCCACTTCCCCATTGCTCTACCGCATGGACAACATCTTGTGCCAAAGCCAGAGAGTAGGCTGGGGGAAAGTGAGACCACATTTTTAAGTAACCATTTTAAAATAACAATGTGCAGACATGTCCAAACCTTCAGATACATCCATATATGATTGGGAAAATATTTAAAAGTTAATAGTTAATAATTATCATCTGATGATTGGATTATGAGTCAGATTTCTTTTCTTTACTCTGCTCAATCGTTTCAAAATTGCCTTTGAAAATGTGTTCCACATGTGACGTTTTAGACTCCTCACCCAAAAGAAGGACATTTTCTGGTTGTACTAAATAAAGCACATGCAAATCTCAAAAATAAAATAAAAGTGTTTCATACTTGAATTATTAGAAAAAATAAATGTCATCTAAAAAGCAAGTGTCCTCTGATCCTTTCTGTAAAATCCAGAGGAAAGACATAGAGGTATGTGTGAAATAGTCATTTTTCTAACCCTTTCTAGAGATACTTTCCACTTTCTAATTCTCAGAGAGTATTGCCAGCTAATTATAGTTGAGAATGATTTCTATTTTATGCATTTCTGTTCTCATACTTATTATTTCTGTCCTATTCTTGCTTCTATCTCATCGTTCTTTTCCCAATTTCTTTCTTTTTTTTTTTTTTAAGTTGGAGTCTTACTCCGTCGCCCAGACTGGAATGCAGCGGCTGCTCCCGGCCACCGCAGCCTCGACCTGCTGGGCTCCGGCGATCCTTCCGCCTCAGCCTTCCGAGTAGCTGGAACTACAGGCGCGTGCTACCACACCCGGCTGCTTTTTTGATTTATTGTAGAGATGAGGTCTCGCTTGCCCAGGCGGGTCTCGAACCCGCGGGCTCAGGCAATCCACTCACCTCAGCCTCCCAAGGCGTGGGATTACAGGCTGAGCCACCGAGCCTGGCTTTTCCCAACTTCTTAAATTGAGTGCCTAGCTTAATGATTTTCTGTCTTTCCTTAATTCTTAAAATAAGCATTCAGGACTATACATGTTTCTGTAAGTACCACTTTGGCTGCATCTCACAAATTTTAAAATGTTGTATTTTCCTTATTGTTCAGTAATAGATATTTTCTAGTTTTCTTTATAATTTATTTTTTGATACATGAATTTTTAAATGTGCTTCAAAATTCTCAAGTATATGAGTTTTTACTTTTCTATTATTTCTAAATTAATTGTATTGTGATCATAGAAAGTTGTCTATATGATTCTGATAATTTGAAATGTTTTAAGATTTGTTTCATGGGTAATTTTTGTAAATGTACTATGTGCTTAAAAAGTATGCACTTTCTTCAAATATTGAGTGTAGGGTTCCATATGGGTTCTAGTCTTAGGTCAAGTTACTAATTTTGTTGTTCAGATCTTTAGTATTTTTCCTTTTCGGTTGTTTGCTTGATCTAGGGTTGCTGTGAGAATTAAATGAGTATATCCATGTGTGTGTGTGTATACTAATTTGTATCTTTTATTGATATATATATATATATATATCTCCGAAAATAGTGTTTGGCACATGGATATGATTTGTAATTGGTCAATAGCATAGTGGAATAAAGATGTACTCTGGAATCAGACTGTTCAGTTTCGAATCTGGGCTCTGTCTCATTAGCTGTGTGACTTTGGTCAAGTTTACTAAACCTCTCTGTGCATCAGTTTCTGAATCTCTAAAACGGGAATAACGATAGGATTGTTGATAAGACTAAGTTAGTATGTGCAATACTCTGAGAACCTGGTGACTTAAATCAGAACCCAGCTGCTGCTGGAGCAGATGTGGGATGGCTGAGGCCAGGAAACGCCACAGAAACAATGGGAGAGGAAGAGGATGGAGAAAGGTCATTTTGGGTCATGGGTCAGAAGTCTGGGCAGAGAAGGAAGCAAAGGCAAGAGGTAGGCATTACTAGGCTAGACAAAGTGCCTGGGAAGCCAGCACGTCCTTTTGTCACATGTTTGGGGACCGTGAGCTTAAGAGCCATCACACTCAAGTTCCTAAACCCTGCCTCTGGCTTACATATGTCCATCCCACTGGAAAACTGTAGGGAGTGGGGGCAGCGCCATTCCCTACAGCTACAAAAGCCACAACTACTTGTATTCAGAAACACTCCTGCCAGTCCTGCCTTCTGCTGGGAATTAGGGACAAGATTCCAGGACTGGAAGAACTGGCAGGAAACGAAGGAGGGGAAAAGCTTGAGTGTGTGTGACGGGGCGGGCAGGGCAGGATAAACAAACCGGCCACTGAAATCTTTTTACTTTAGAAAGAGCCCTGGATGAGGTGCTTGGTTACCCGGGTCCGAGAGAATACCATGCCTGATCCAAGGAACACAACAAAATCAAATAAAATCAAATGCTTTTTCTGGGTTAAGATGAAAACATACATACCCCTAATTTCACTTGTGCCTAAAAATCACACTTCATTTACAATAAACGTTTATTTATTTATTTGTTATGCTTATTTGCTTGAGTTGGGGGGTCTTACACTGTTGCCCAAGCAGTAGTGCAGTGGTACAAGCATGGTTCACCACAGCCTCGACCCCCTGGACTCAGGCAATCCTTCCGCCTCAGCCTCCTGAGTAGCTGGGTCTACGGGTGTGTGCCATCACACCCAGCTATTTGTTTTTAAAACTTTTGTACAGACGAGGTCTCATTATGTTGCCCAGGCTGATCTTGAACTCCTGGGCTCAAGCAATCCTCTCGCCTCGGTCTCCCAAAGTGCAGGAAGTGTTGGGATTACAGACATGAGCCACCAAGTCCAGCCAAAGTTGTAGCTGTTATTGTTTTTGACACAAATATAGGGAAATTAGGAGAGGATACAATGGCAAGAACTTTCTATTATTGTTGTTATGTTTTATGCTAAATTCAGAGGATACATGTGCAAGTCTGTTATGTGGGTATATTACGTGATGGTGAGGTTTGGGCTTTTACTGAACCCATTATTCAAGTAGTGAACATGGTCTCCAATAGGTAGTTGTCTAACCCTTGCCTCTTTCTCCCCTTTTAGAAGTCCCCAGTGTCTGTTGTTCTCATCTTTACGCCCATGTGTACCCAGTGATTATCTCTCACGTATAAGTGAGAACGTGAGGTATTTGGTTTTCTGTTTCTGTTTTAACTTGCTGAGAATTTTGGCCTCCAGCTGCATACATGTTGTTGCAAAGGTCATGATTTCATTCTTTTTTATGACTGAGTAATAGTCCAAGGTGTATATATGCTATATGTTCTTTATTCAATCCACTGTTGATGAGCACCTAGGTTGGTTCCAGGTCTTTGAATAGCAAGAAAAGCTACAAAGCATTTTGATGACAGGTAATCAACTCAAGAAACATGAGAATTCTGAGCTGTCCGTGGAAGAAGCTGAAGGCCAGCCTGTTTTACACATCAGAATCCTCAAAAGACTCCCAGATTGATAGTACCAGATACATCTGGACCTGGAAGTAAAAGATGACCATTAAACAAGAAGGATCCTGTAAATCTCTATATCCCTTCTCTTCCCACACCGCTGGGAAGTGGCAGACAAATGAAAGTTTATTCTTTGGAAAGGGTGAAATAGATTTCTGAGTTGAAGGAAAATAGATTCACTAAAGATATGAGGCAGGGTGCAGTGGTACACTGTGGGTCCACATGCTGTAATCTCAGCTCTTTGGGAGACTGAGGTGTGAGGATTGCTTGAGCCCAGGGGTTCTGGGCAACATAGCCAGACCTCGTCTCTACAAACAAAAACAAACAAATAAAAAAATTAGCTGGGCATGTTGACATGTGCCTGTAGTGCTAGCTACTCGGGAGGCTGAGGTGGAAGGATTGTCTGAGCCCAGGAGGTCGAGGCTATGGTGAGCTGTGATTGTGCCACTGCACTCCAGCCTGGGCAACAGAGTGAGATGCTGATTCAGAAAAAAAAAAAAAGAAGGATACTTCACTACTGCACCACAATTAGAGAGCTTAAGTGACTGGTATATCTTAAATGATAAATGATAATCATTGAGACACTCTTCCCTCCTCCCCTGGTCCCCCTTAACCTACTCAGATCTCAGAATGTGGGAGACAGAAAGAATATGACCTTCCCATCAGGAAGGACATCCTCTACAGGGAGTCTGGCCAATGCAAGAGGAAAAACTTAGACGCTGATTGTGGTAGGCTGAATCATAGTCACCTCCCAACCAAAATACCATGTCCTAATCCCTGAAACCTGTGAATATGTTACACAGAAATGAATTGAAATGGATTTTACAAATGTGATTAAATTAAGGGTCTTAAAATTGGGAGATGATCCTGGATTATCCAGTTAAGTTCAACGTAATCACAAGAGTTCTTATAAGAGGAAGGTAGGAGTATTAAACACAGAGACACAGAGAGAGAGAGAGTTGTAAGAAATTGGAAATTAAAAAAAAAAAAAGGTAGGCATGGTGGCCCCCACTTGTAGTTCAGCTACTTGGGAGGCTGAGGCAGATGGATCACCTGAGTCCAGACTGCAGTGAGCTGTGATTATGCCACTGCAGCCCAGCCTGGGTGACAGAGTAAGATTCCCACCCCCCAAAAAAAAATAAAAAGAAGGAATCAGAGAGTAGAGAAGTTGCTACACTGCTGGCTTTGAACATGGAAGAGGCAGGAATCAAAGAGTGCAGGGGCCTCTGGCAGCTGAAACAGACAAGGAAACAGATTCTCACCTAGAGCCTCCAGAATGAATGCAGGCCTGTCAACATCTTTGTTTCAGTCCAGTGAAACTGATTCTGGACTTCTGCTTTTTAGAACTGTAAGATAAATTTGTGTTGTTTTGTGTCACTGAATCTATGGTTATTTGTCACAGCAGCAATCAGTAACTAATAAATTGACATTTGGCATTCTTTAATAAACAGCTCACACAATTCACACAACAGTCAAGTTCAATGTTAATAAGCGCTGTTCTCTCAGTGTCTAAGCAGCTCTTTTCTCTACTCATAATTATGAGCAGACAGACAAGGGTTCCAGACATCTATGAAGGTCTCTTACCTGAAAAAGATAGAAAACAAAATAAATATTTAAAAAGGCTGATTGGGGGCCGGGCATGGTGGTTCAAGCCTATAGTCCTAGTACTTTGGGAGGCTGAGGTGAGAAGATTGTCTGAGTCCACGGGTTCAAGACCAGCTTGGGCAACTTGGCGAGACCTCATCTCTACAATAAATCAAAAAATTAGCCAGGCATGGTAGCGTGTACCTGTAGTTCTGGCTACTCTGAAGGCTGAGGCAGAAGGATTGCCTGAGCCCAGTGGGTTGACACTGGGGTGGCCATGAGAGTGCCACTGCACTCCAGCCTGGGTGATGGAGTGAGACTCCAACTCAAAGAAAAAAAAAAAAGGTCCGTTTGGAAGAAATAATCTTAGAGAGAGAGAGAAAAAAATTAACTTTCATGAATATTCTGAAAGATAAAAAAGGATTCTCTTTATGAAACAAGATAAAATGTTATTTTAAAATAAACATTCATAAAAGAAAAACAACAAAAATTCTTAGGAATCAAAAACAAGATAGCATAAATCTCAATAGAAAAATTTGTAAAATGAAGTTGAGAACTTATCCAGAGGCTAGAGAAAAAGAGTAAGAGATTTCTTTTGGTTTTTTGTTTGTTTGTTTGAGTCAGGGTCTCTCTCACTGCAGCTTTGACCTTCTGGGCTCAGGCATTCCTTCTGCCTCAGCCTCCTGAGTAGCTGGAAATACAGGCATGGGCTACCACGCCTGGCTAATTTTTGATTTTTATTTATTTATTTATTTATTTTTGTAGAGACAAGGTCTTACTATGTTGCCCAGGCTGATCTCGAACTCCTGGGCTCAAGTAATCCTCCCATCTTTGCCTCCCAAAGTGCTAGGATTACAGGTGTGAGGCACTGATCCTGGCCGAGATTTCTTTTTTAACGGAGCAAAAAACTAAGAAAATTAAAGAACCAGTCAGTCTAAATAGTCCAACCCCAAATAACAGGAATTTCTAGAAAGAGAGAACTGAGAATTGGAGGGCATGATTTATTGCTTTAAAACCCTAGGGTGAAAGAGAATAGTTTTATACACCTCCAGGAAAAAAAAAAGGTCACTTAGAAAGTATAGGAACTCATATTGGCTTTAGACTTCTGACTAGTTAAATTAGACAAGCTGTGGAACAATGCCTTAAGAATTCTGAAGAAAATTATTTCCATAATGCATGACATCTTCTGATGCGCAAGTTCTCAAAAAAAAAAAAAAAAAACTCCCTCCCAGTTGAGCATAATGACTTATGCCTGTAATCCTAGCACTTTGTGAAAGCCAAGGCAGGAGGATTGCTTGAGCCTAGGAGTTTGAGACCAGCCTAGGCAACATAATGAGACCTTGTCTCTACAAAAAATATAAGACTTAGCCTGGCATGGTGGTGCATACCTGCAGTTCCAGCTATTCAGGAGGCTGAGACGGAAGGATTGCTTAAGCCCAGGAAGTCGAGGTTGCAGTGAGCTGTGATTGTGCCACTGCACTTCAGCCTGGATGACAAGAGTGAGACGCTGTCTCAAAACATTGTTAAAAATCCCCCTTCCAAGAAGCCACTGGAGAATGCACTCCACCAAGATGACAATATTCTTCCTCCTCCGAGAATGGGAAGAAATGAGATTCAGGAAACAGGAGACAGGACACAGGAGAGAAATGAGAGGGATCCCGGAAAGGTGGGATGTGTGTCCCAGGTGACAGCTGCTTGGCAGGTGTAGAGCAACCAGTCCATGGGAGCAGTGTGACTGGAGGGACAGATATGCTGACGACTGTCATCACCCAGAGCCCAACTGCCAATGCACCTCCCCTTTATCCTCAGACGGGCCGCCTGGGTTATCTTATCTGGGCTTGGCGTGGCCTAACCATGTGCTGATGGTGCTTCTGCTATCCTCCTCCATTTTCCTCTGTTTGGATCAGCTGAGGACACTCATTTCACTCCCTAAACATGCTTCTCGGCCTGCTCCTGAGAGCTAGAGGGGTGTCACAGAAGCTGGAGGGTAGAATGGACAGAGTAGCTCACTCTGCCTGACATCCTCTTGTCAGATACCTAGTAGCTGGGCCATGCCACAAGCTTGCTAGTTGCCCTGACCCTGGGGAGCCCTGTGTTTAGCAGAAGTCCTTCCTGACTTTCTGAGAAAGACTCTTGAATCTCCAGGCAGCTAAAGTTAGACTGTGTCTTAGAAACAAGCTCAGTCAATCTTCTCCCAGGAACGTGTCACAGTGACACCGTTGTCCTTTTCTCATACAAATAGGTTATGTTTGCTTGCTATTCTTTATTCTTCAGAAATAAGCAATATATCATTAGGGTTAGAAATACAGGGGATAGGCTGGGCATAATGGCTCATGCCTGTAGTCCCAGCACTTTGGGAGGCTGAGGTGGAAGAATAGCTTGAGCCAGTAGGTCGAGACCAGCCTGGGCAACATAGCAAGATCCACCCCCCAATCTCTAAAAAAAAATTTTTGTAAAAAGTTAAAAAAAAAAAAAGGAAGAAAGAAACACAGGTGATAAATGATCTAGAAGAGAAGAGTATGCTTTTCCAGGGGATGAGCTGTGTTCACCAAGGCAGAGTCCAGTGTCACCCTGGCTGTTCCTGGGTCTTTAACAATCAGTTCTAGATTTTATACTAAAGGTCCTATTGGAAGAGTTTTGAGGAGTTCAAGCTCACTGAAAGAGTCAAGGACAGCAGCCTAAGAACTGGCATTAATTATCTAAATGTGTAAGCAACTTCCATACAACCCAAATCTGGTTCCGCAAGTTTCTTCACTTGCCTTCAGACGTTCCAACACCTTTAAGATCCCTGGTTGTGGCCGAGTTTATAACTTACCACTCCAGGCACTACAGGTAACATAAGTGAGTGATTCCCACCACGTTGAGAGGAATTTTTTGGATCTACAGACAAACTTGGGAGCCCGAGATCCTTACAGAGCAACTCAAGACATCTTCTGGTCTCCCTCTTCTTCCTTTTTTCTTCTGTATGATTCTGTTTCTCCACTTTCACAACCTCGACACCTGGTAGGGTGATAGATAAGAGAAGGCACCCTCTGGTAGTTGGAGTTTGTTTAGGCTTCTTTGAGCTTGGAACCGAACTCTCCTCTGCAAACCAAGGACACTACTGAATGGGCACCACTGAGCTTTCTTGGCCTCTAGACATTCAGATGAAGCCACTCTTGAAGGATCTAGAATAAAGGATCCTAGAACTGAGGAGCCCAGGAAATGAACAGGACATGGGAGCTTCTACCCATGGGGCAGGATGTGGTACATTGGCAGGGTCCTGCAGCTGTAGGGAATCCACCAGGTCTACCATGGTAGGAATCTCTAGTTAGTACCGACAGCCACTCTGAGCTAGAAAATGAAACTCCTAGAAGCCTCTTGGTGTTCTTGGATACAAAAGGACAAATATGCTTTGCCTCAAAGCTCTTGGCCTCTACTTTCTATATTTTCTGGCAAAGTGCAGATTGACCCAGATCTAGGGTTAGGGCAGGGAGATTGAAGGAAAACATTTGCTACAATCTGGAGACAGTTTCTCGTGTCTTGGATAAGAGTCTACAATACCAGAAAATCCCTCAATCTGAGGTCCTAAGAAGATAGCAGTGGGTATGGAAGAACTGAGGCAGACTCAAAGAGATCAGGGGCTCGGGTGAGGTTGAACTTCATTAATTGTAGGTTTTTGGAGCCCAAGGATCAGAAATAAGGTTGATTCCTTATGTTACAAGGAGTTATGAATGAATGATACTAAAGTCATCAAGTGAAAGTATATTTGGGTATTAAGATCATTCATTTGATATTAGTCTACCTTTGAGATGACTTATGGAATACAGAAGGAGAAATATCTCTCCTTTATAATGGAGAGATTTGGCAGACACCACCTTCTCCAAGTGACCAAGTCTTTATTTGGTCACTTGCAGCAGACACTGTCAGTGCTTTCCTCATTTCCTGTTGGTCCACCGCACAGGACTTCTGCAGACAGTTCCAGAACAGACAGAAGATCTGCCGCATCTCTTTGCATGAAGGTATTCTCTGGGTATGGGAGCATGTGACCTTCAACCAATGAGAGCTGGTGGATAAATTCCATAATTTCCTGTTGGAAGCCGGCCACGGAGGCCCACTGAGTGTTAGGGATCAGGGAGGGCCGTGGACCCCAAGACCACTAGGATGTGTTCAGGAGCTGTTGACCCCATCCCCCCCACCTTTTACCATTTGGCATATTTAGCCAGAAAGAACTCTGATGATCTAAGCATGAGGCTCTGAAACTACGACAGGCATGGTTAACTTTGGAAACTCATTGCTCCCGTTTCTCACAGACTGCGGTTTTGGCCCTTATACAAGC
>CAUYQG010039884.1:0-30143 GCA_963574415.1 Tarsius wallacei
TCTAATTCCATCCAGGTTGCTGCACAGTTCATGATTCTGTTGTTCTTTATGGATGCATAATCTTCCATTGTGTATATGTACCAGAGTCTTTTTTACCCAATCCTTTTTTGATGGGCAGCACAGTTGGTTCCATGTTCTTGCTATTGTGAACAATGGTGCGATAAACATACATGCGCAGGTATCTTTTTTATGGAGTGATTTGAGTTCTTCTGGGTAAATTCCCAGTAGGAGGATTGCGGGGTCATATGGAACATCAATTTTTAGAACTTTTAGGAATCACCACACTGTTTTCCACAGAGGTTGTACTAGTTTACACTCCCACCAACAGTGTAGAAGTGTTCTCTTTTCGCCACATCCTCTCCAGCATCTGTTATTTTTTGAGTTATTGATGATGGCCATTCTGACTGGAGTTAGGTGGTATCTCAGTGTAGTTTTGATTTGCATTTCTTTGATGACTAGTGAGGTTGAAGATTTTTTATGTATCTGTTGGCTGCTCATAGGTCTGTTTTGAGACTACAGAACAAAACCTTCAAGAGATGAGTGATTATTTCAAGAGGCCAAGCCTAAGAGTAATTGGACTTCCTGGGGCAAAAAGAGAGACAAAGACTACCGTGGAACAAACAGTCCATGAAATTATTCAAGAAAACTTCCCTTATCTCATCAGTGATGTGACCATTCAAACACAAGAGATTCAGAGAACCCCCGCAAGACAACAAATGAGAAGACCAACTCCTAGACACATAGTAATTCACCTAAACAAAGTAGGTATCAAAGAAAAAATCTTAAAGGCAGCAAGAGAAAAAGGTCAGACTACCTACTGGGGAAGACCAATTAGAATAGCAGCAGATTTTGAAGGCTTTGTTCTGTCTTTTTAAGCTTCTTTTCTGTTTTTTGACAGTTTGGGTTAGTTCTATATTTTGGTCCTCAAGCTCTGAGAGTCTTTCTTCTGCTTGGCTAATTTTGCTTTCCATGCTTATCAGTTTGTTATTTATTTCATTCACAGTATTCTTTACTGCTGTTATCTCAGTTATCAACTTCCTATTTTCCTCTTGTCTCTCCTCAATTCTTCTTATTCTCTCTATTAATGTCTTGATATCTGAGTTTGTCATATGTGACCAGTCATTCTGGGGGCTCTTCATTGTTTGTGTTCCAAAGTCTGTTTTCTCAGTGTCTGACCTCCCAGGAGTCTGTGTGAGACCCATATTCTTCTTTTGGTTTTCTTCATTTGTGTCGATTTTCCTCCCTCTCACCTTTTTCCCCCCCTCTTCTTTAATTCTGTTGTTCAGGGATGGCTGGGTTGCTTTTACTTCTGTTTGCTCAGTCCCCTATTCTTCCTTACATGGATCCTCTGGCTTGGTTCAATTCTGAAGCTGGGCGGTGGGTTTGAGACTGTACTTTTTGTAGTTTTGAGATTTAATTGAAGAGGGAGCTGTGATTCAAAATGTATCTGCAGATCCCAGTATCCACCAACAGGTGTATGGGCACCCTGGAACCCACTTCCCACTGCTTTACAATCTATCCATGCTGTGGGGTATAGGTTTGCTCCCTAGAAGCAAAATGAGGTAAGAAAAAGGAAAATAATGGAAAAAGGAAGGAGGAGGCAAGAGGAAGGTGGAGAGAGAGAAGAGTAAGAGGGAAAGAAGACAGAGATACCAATTAACCAATGAAAAGAGACACAAAGACAGAAAAGATTAAAACAAAAAAAAACAAAATATACAGATAATCATAAAAACACACAGTCCAGCAAAACCCTGCCTATTGATGTACTCTTCCCATACACAAACAGGAAGTCTAAAGAATAGGACAAAAAATCAGTAAAATATCAGAAACAAAGCAAGTATGAAAACATTATCAAAAACAGAAAGAGGAAAAACTTAAAACAAAAAACAAACAAAAATGACCAAAACACAGACAAAAAATAAAAATAAAGAAATGAAAACACAGAACCAAACTCGCTTTGAGGTCATTCCTGTAAGTTCGACGTCCTTTCAGTTTTGGTCTCTAGTCCCTCCCCTCTGCTCTCAGAGCAGGCAGATAGGGTTGCTCACAACTTGGGTCAGATGCCTCAGCCCTGCTTTGGAAGCAGTATGGATCAGATCTGGACTCACCAGACTTGCTGCCTGTTGAGTCTGTCACTCACATCTGACCTGTCTGTGTCCAGTCCAGCATGCGGAGAGGCTACTGTCACTTTCAGTTTGATGAGATTACCTTAGATCCCAAGTTGGAGACTGGGTGGAACTGGGCGGGACCATGCAGGTCTCTGCCGGTTCTGTGACAGAGAAAATGGTTGCTGCTGGCGCCTCCTCACTGGGCATAGGGAACCTCTCTCGCTCTCCCTGATTCTCTCTCTCCACTGATCAGATCCGGACTCCAGCTGATCTGATGTAATAGGTGATGGTGTGGGCCAGGCGTCAGGCAATGAGAATCAGCTGGATTTGACAGGCTCCTCTCCAAAGAATCCCAAGAGCAGCAGACAATCTTGCTCACCCCCGTGCTCCTATCTCAGGGTGGTGGGGGCTCGCAGTCACCCTCAGAGGGGGCGCCCGGGTGCATGAACTGGAGTCTCCCCTCAGATGAATTTTCACTCTCCCACCAGCCGCAGTCCTATTCACTCAGAGAGTCTTTAAGGACACTTGCTTTTGCGGAGACTCTCACAGTCCGACCTGTACAGTCTCCATCTTAAGCTCCGCCAGTTTATTTTCTTAAAGGTTAAGGAAAGTTTGTAAAATATAGCATTAAAGTTAACATAACAGATTTGAGCAAAACAGCATTTATGTTAAATGAAATGACAAGTTTGGAAGAGTAGAATTGTATTGTTTGAACATAAATTGATCCATTCTGAGATACTTAAAGAAAAATGTAACATATCAGATATAATTGAAAGATGTTTTATTGACATTTAAGCAGAATTACTATTGTAAAAACATCTCTCTAGATTTCTATTTAAAAAATGGATCTGCGAACTTGCTGCTATACACACATACACACACACACACACACACACACACATCTCCATAATTTGCTAATATGAAAGTAGGTTGACTGTTTCCTGAATCATCTTAGCTGATCTTCTCATCATGGATATATTGGCAGGCCCCTTGCAGTTCATTTGGAATTTGTTCTTCCAGTTAACCAAAGTTTTATCCAGAGGTTTTGAGAAAATTGCATCATGATTTGTGGAAGAAACGTCTGGTGGTGTAGCAAACAAGTGACTGCTTCTTCCACCATGACAACACACTTACTTGTTCACACCATGCTGTGCTCAGCAGTTTTTGACACAAAATGGCATGACCTCCATACCTCACCCACCTATTCACCCTGAGCAACTTTTGTTTGTTTGTTTGTTTCCCTGGATGAAAAAGTCCTCAAAGGGAAACATTTTACCAATGTGGAAGAGGTGAAACAAAAAATGGCAGAAACACTAAAAGGCATTAAAATTCGTGAATCCAAAAGCTGTTTTGAGAGGTAGAAAAAGCGTCTCTATAGTTGTATTGCATCAAATGGAAAGTACTTTGAAGGTGACTGAAGTTTACGTACATAAGAATAAATTCACAATTTTTTATAAATATTATTTTTGAGGGGATCCTATATTCATATATATATATATATGTATAAATACATGTGTATTTATGTGTGCATGTGTGCATTTACATGTGCTTCAAGATTAGAACTGTGTAGATATTACCCCCAAATTGTTAAAGGATGTCATTAGCCCTCTTTTAGTTTTCCTAAGTATTCTAATATCAGACAGCTAACCACACCTCATATACCAAATTAAACAGCAATTGAGAGAACTCTTAAACTCTGCTTCTCATTTATATTCCTTTGGAAAAACTGACTGTTTATGTAAATCTAGACACTAAAATGTCAAGGGACTCTGAAGTCATTTTTGCAGTCAGAGATGAGACCTGTCAAAGCATTATGACACATGTGAGTATAGGGATATGAATGGATAAGGTAGAAGTATCGTTAAAGCTAATATCAAAGTGGGTTGAACGTTTCTTGAATCACCTTAGCTCATCTTCTCATCATGAATTGTAATATGTGGGAGCTAATGTATAGTTTAAATATAGTTCTCATTTGCAGAAGAAAAATTACTCACAATCTTATACTATCACATTTGATCTGCATTTTCCACTTGAAATAAAACACTGAATTAAGAAATAAAGAAAATTATGTTTACATCAAGAAAAAATAGAAAAATAAATGGCAATGGTTTCTGGTTATAAATTATATATTGACAGATTCCATAATAGATAAAATAGATTTTTAAATATATGGATTTCAAAAATATTTTAAACATATAACTAATTATACTTACTTTGGTGATTTAGCATGCTTTGGAGAAAACCAATAGTAAACATTTTTTCAGTCATTTTTAAAATTTATTTTTTATGTGAAAGTAGGTAAACATTAGAGGAATGTTTGAAAAAAAATCCAGCAGTAAAAAGTGAAAGCTCTCCAGTCAACTGTGATCAGTTCCATGAACCTCCCAGATATAACCTTTATTGAAAGTTTGATAATGTGATGCAATGGCTTCAGTGTCAGCTCTTTTAGCTTAGTTACATAGGCAATGCTTTTGTGAGCACCAACAACATGGGGCTCATTATCAGCACGGTTGCTTTATAAAAAAAAATTTGGTGTATATTTATTTGCTTACTCACACACAGTTATCTATGTATATCTATCTTCCACCTATCTACACATGTGAGTATATATACATTTATGAATATTTTGACATTAATGGGATTACACTGTACATATGCTTTGCAACATGCCTTTTTCACTTAACTGTATGAAATAAGATTTATCCATATCACAACCTTAGATTTGCCTCCTTTTTAATAGCACCATATTATTTCATAGAAAAAGATAACATATCATTTGTTTCTAATTTTTATCCATTGTCAAAAACTGTAATAAAATATTTTGTACATTATCCTTGTTCATATGTAACAAATTTTTTCTCTGATAGACATATAGAAATTCAGAATGAGTAAGTATGTAATTTTAAAATGAAGAATTTTTGTCTCAAAAGCAGCTGGACTTTTACAACTCAATAGAATGTGACTGTTTTGACAAACTCTTCTCAACACGGTATTAACAATCTAATTTTGGCCAATCTGTTAGAATACATGTTGTATCTCATTTTAATTTTTATGCCCTGGATTATTAAAAAGATTGGCAATCTGTTGTCAGCTGCATTTCTCTGAAATTCATATACATTTTATTGGCATTTTCTGAATAGTTATTTATATTTTTACATTCTTTTCAGAAACTTAGAAATAATTACAATTCTAACATTTTATATCTTTCACAAATATTTTCTCATATTGTCATAAAATAGTGAATTTAAAACTTGTATGCAACCAGACCTGTTTTTCCTTTATTTATAGCTGTGGAATTTGGGTTTTACCTAAAAGACTTTTGTCAGAATAGAATTTTAAAAGATAAATTACTATATTTTATTATATTTTAATAAATTTCATTGTGTGCACATGTATCAAACCTGTAATTTAATTTAATAAAACTGGTCACATACATCTTACATATTTTTCCCTGATGCATAGCAGTTTGTTAGTTTAATCTTTCCACCACTGATTTGGCATGCCACATTTATCATGTATGTATATGAAATACATACAGTTCCATGTACCTCATTTGTTCATCCTATTTATAAAATGTTCTTTGAGTGCACACTGTATGTTAGGAAAGGTTTTGGGAGCTAGAAATACTGTTGTGAGTAAGCCAAAGTTTCCCTTCTCTCATGAAATTCCTTTTCTCTCATATACGAGAAGTCTATAATTTATAATAATTGATAATATAAATATATGTATAGATACAGATACCACCAAGATATAAATTCTGAGGAAAGAATTTGAGTTAGAGGATTGGGGAGGAGGAGTGGAGAAAATTACTATTTCATATTATTTCATCACAAAACCCTGAGTAAGTTAATGACATTTGAGCTGCAACATAAATGAGAAAGGAAATGAGCCAGACAAGTTTTGGAAAGAGCATTTCAGAGAGAGGAAGCAATACATGCAAAGACTTGGAATCAGGACAATCAGCACAAAACAGTAAAAAGGCCAGATGGTTGTAGTGAATGTGGGAGATGGCAGAATCTAATACAACAGAGCACTATAGACACGTTGAGGACTTATTCTAAGAGTGACAGGAAGCCACTGCAAAATTTGAGAAATAATGAAATGATCACACTCTCATTTTGGAAGGATCTATCTGATCACTGTGTGGAGAACAGACTGCAGAAAGTAGGAGGTGAGAATGGGAGAACAAGAATGGAATAGTGTATTAGGATTTTCCAGAGCCAGTTGGATATACATAGATATATAGAAAAAAATTACTATAAGGGATTGTCTCATGCAAATATGAAGACTGACAGACCCTATGATCTGCTGTCTGCAATCTGAAGGACCAAAAGGGCTGGTAGTACAGTTCCAGTCTAAATCTGAAAGTACTAGAAGCACCAATTTCCCAGGACAGGAGAAAATGAATGTCAAAGGTTAAGTAGAGAGAGCAAATTTGTCCTTCCTCCACATATTTGTTCTATTTAGGCTCTCAAAGAATTAGATGATGCCCACTCATATAAGTAAAAGTGTTCTTTACTCAGTCTACTGATTCAAATGCTAATTTTATCATGAAACACTCTCACAGAAACACCCGGAAAAAAATATTTTTCCAGCTATCTGGGCATCCTAACCCAGTCAAGTTGACACAAAATTAATCATCATAAGCTCATTTTTTGTCAACTTTACACCCATATAAAGCTCTTTAAAACATACATAATCTCTAAATAAAGGCAATAACAAGGCCATAACTTGCTTAATATGATTACGACTATCTTGTGTGCAACCAAAAATGCACATTTTCCTTCACCAGAAGAGAAAGTCTTTGAACGATGTGTGCTCTCCTCCTAATATCCCACAACTTAAATAGCATAATGTAATATGAACAATACATAAATTCTATGGTGCAAAGTTACCATATCTTATGTTACAAGATAAGGGAGTGAAAGAGGAAAGAAGACAAAGACATTTACTTAATATATGTATGTAGACACAAATGTATTCATAACTAAATATGAAGGAAATGTCCATGTCAATCACGGGCCTCATTTCTGTAACTGATCATGTGGTCATAGCTGGTATTTATAACCACCTTCTTCTATCCATTCTCTATTCCCTTTGCCTTCAGCCAACACCTCAGCTGATCATGGTTTTTTATCTGGTGGAGTGACTTACACCTTCATTCCTGAAGGGTCTGAGTTAATAGTCATGCCCGGGTTGGGTTGTTGTGATTTCCATTGACCTTTGTCACAGGGAATAATATTACCAGGAGACACCATAAGGTATCTTTTTTATTTCAAACATAGTTTTCCTTACCTCCCTTGTGGAGTGGTAGTCAATGTTACTCTTGTGAGGATCAATCATCCATGTCAACACCACAGCACCACAGCTTCCTTCTTTGGCTGTTGATTTAGGAAAATGGGGGACCCAAAGTAACTGGATGGCAATCCTAACTTCTAGTTCAGGGGAATCATTGTGACTCCTGGTAGAAACATTCCTCATTTTGGAACTAAGACCTCTAGGCCAGCAGCATATAGTTATAGGAACAGGAAAAAAAATTCTTAGTGGCTCTATACAGGCAATAGTAAGCAATGCTACTCTCATTTCCGTTTCTAGATTCTTGAACCTGTGAATCCTGGCTACTGCGGAAATAGTATCATGTATTAAACCCTGAGTTGGAGCATGTATAACCTTCTGGAGATCCTTGCCCCAGACCTGCAATATATTGCCAACTACCTGGCTATTTAATTGACTCTTCAGTCATTTGATATACCAACACAATTGTTTTATTCTCAAAATCTTTTTCTTGTATTAATTTTTTTACTCTTCTCAGTGAAATATAGAATGAACTTGTCAAGTTTCACTTGAAATGAATAAAAACATACTACTGAGACCTTTTAGTTAGCAATGAGATTATAAATTAATTTCAAGATAATTGATTTTTACCAGTATTCTCATACAAAATTCTGGTATGCAGTTTCATTTTGGGTACGTCACTGAATCTAAATGGCTGATCACATCAATTGTAAAACATATCTGATTTTGAGAAATATTAAAATGTGAAAGAGAAGATATTTTAGAACAAATGTGCTATGACAACCTAAGATTTTTTCAATCACAATTAAAATTTTGGAATTTTATTCAAGCAAATATTTCTTCTTTTCTTTCTTTTTCCTTGATGGGTTTATTCGAGATACCTAAAAGATACTTCTATTGTGAGCAGAATTTCTTCCTTTCTTTCTTCTTTTTTCTCTCTCTTTGTTCTTCCTTCCCACCTCTCCCTCTCACTTTTCCTTTACTTTTAAAAAAATTTTAACCGGGCTTGGTGGCTCAGCCTGTAATCCCGCACTTTGGGAGGCTGAGGTGAGTGGATTGCCTGAGCCCGCAGGTTCGAGACTCGCCTGGACAACTTGGTGAGACCTCATCTCTACAATAAATCAAAAAATCAGCTGGGCATGGTAGCTCGTGCCTGTAATTCCGGCTACTCAGAAGGCTGAGGCGGAAGGATCGCCACAGCCCAGTGGGTCGAGGCTGCAGTGGCCGGGAGCGGCCACTGCACTCCAGTCTGGGCGACAGAGTAAGACTCCAACTGAAAAAAAAAATTTTTAGATTTAATAATGGTATTTTTTGTTTTTTATTTCTGATTTATAAAAAGTCCATTGATTTTTGTATTTTGTATATTTTTAGCTCCCCTAAATTATTTTTCCAGTTTTTAATTAATTCCCTTCACTTTTCTTGACAGACAACTAATCAAAAAGACTGTTCATTCACTGATCTTGTTATACCATGAATACACTCTAACAGCCCTCATTCGGCAGCTAAATAGTGACACGTTGTGCTAAAAAAGGAGTAAGTAGGATCCATTGTCTCATAATATAAAATCCAAAATTTCACATGAATAATTGAAAATTACTTGTTGTACCAAGAACCAGGAAAATTAGAACATGAATAAGAAACAATAATCAAAAAGGATAACATCAAGATGAATCTAATGTTAGGAATTTTTGAAAAAGGTTTTAAAATAATCATCATAAAAATGCCTCAAAAAACAATTATAAGTTCTCTTAAAAATAGGAAATCTTGGCAAACAAATGAAAGTTATAAAATATGAGGCAAATGGAGATTATGAAAAACTTAAGAAATAATAAAGTCAAAATAATTTTAAAAACTCAGTTCACTGGATGGGCCCAATAGAGAGTAATACAATCAGAAGATACAATCAGTGGACATGAGGATAGATCAATAGAATTTGCTCAATCTGAACAGAAAGAAAATGAACTAAAAACAAAACAAAGTCTCATGGTCCTGTGGAACAAAAATAAAATATCTTATATATTCATATAATTAATCATTAGAGTTCTAGAAGAAGATAAAATAGGGAGATTGAAAATACATTTGAAGAAATAATGGCTAAAAACATGGAGAATTTGATGAAAAAACTAAATTTACAGATTGAAAAAGATAAGCAAACCACAAAACATATAAACCTAAAGAAATCTACACCAAGTCACATAATAAATAAATATAAAATAACATCTTGAAAATAGCCAAAGGGAAATGATGCATTGCTTATACGTAGTGATCAAGTCCAAAGGAAAGGGGCACATATTTTCAAGTACTTAAGAAGACAGACTGACAAAACTGGGAAGGAATATTTGACTCATGGGATAAAATTTATAAACCTCATGGTCATAAAAGCACGTGGAAAACTTGTCTAACAAAGTTTTAAAATGTCATATATATATGTTTTATATATATATATATATGTGTGTGTGTGTGATATGTAACTTTGATTTTTAATTTAGGTTCCCAGAAAAACTAAGAGGAAGATACAGAGATTTCTCACATCCCCTCTACCCCTATGCATGCATAACCTCTCACCAGAGTAGTACATTTGTTATAATTGATGAACCTATATTGATATATTATTATTACTCAATTTCCATAGTTTAAATTAGGCTTAATTCTTGATGTCGTGTATTATATGAGTTTGGACAAATGTATAATGACATTTGGAAAATGTAAAGTATTATACAGTGTACTTATAAAAATCCTCTGTGCTCTGCCTTTTCATCCCCTCAAACCCTGGCAACCACAGATCTTTTTACTGTCTCCATAGTTTTGCCTTTTCCAAAATGTCATATAGTTATAATACAGTTTGTGACCATTTCAGACTATTTTATTTCACTTAGTAATATAAATCTAAGATTCCACCACATGTTTTCATGGCTTGATAGTTCATTTCCCTTTAGTGTTTAATAATAATATTTAATTATCTGGATTACCACAGTTTATTCCTCCATTTTCCTACTGAAGGATATCTTAGTTCCTTCCAAATTTTGACATTTATAAATAAAGGTGCTGCAAACACCTATATGCAAGTTATTGCTATAGACATACATTTTCAGACTTCTTTTAATTAATACAAAGGAGTGAGGTTGCCAAAACATATGGTAAGAGTATGTATAGTTATGGAAGAAACTGTCACGTTTTCTTCCAAATTGACTGTATGGTTTTGCATCCCACCAGCCATGAATGAAACTTCTTGTTGCTCCACAAACTCACCAGCATTTGGTACTGTTGGTGCTTCAGATTTTGGCCATTCTAGTAAGTGTGCGGTGGTATCTCACTATTGTTTTAATTAGCATTTTCCTGATTACATATAATGTGGAACATCTTTTCAAATGATTATTGGCCATCTGTATAGATCTTCTTTTATGAGGTAACTTAAAGTTGTTGGCCCATTTTTAAATTGTGTTGTTTGCTTTCTTATTGCACATTTTAAGAGTTCTTTGTATATTTTGGATAATAGTCCTTTATTAGGTGTGGCTTTTCCAAATGTTTCTTTTCCCAATATGTGGCTTATTTTCTCATTATTTTGAACTGACTTTCACAGAGTAGAAGTTTTAAAGTATAATAAAGTTCAGCCATCAATTACTTCTTTCATGGATCATGCCTTTAGTGTATCAAAGATGCCATCCCAATACCTAAGTTAATCTAGGTTTTCTGTCATGTTATTTTATTTCTCTCTCTCTCTCTCTCTCTTTATTTTTTTTTCAATCAGAGTCTCATGCTGACACCTGGGCTGGAGTGCAGTGGCATGCTCGGCCACTGCAGCCTCGACCAGCAGGGCTCAGGTGATCCTTCCGCCTCAGTCTTTCAAGTAGCTGCAACTACAGGCACACACTCCACACCTGGCTAATTTTTAAAATTTTTTTATTGTAGAGACGAGGTCTCACCAAGTTGCCCAAGCTGGTCTCTAACCCCTGGCGCAAGCAATCCTCTAGCCTAGGTTTCCCAAAGTGCTGGGATTACGGGCTTGAGCCACCATGTCCAGCCTCCCTACATTATTTTCTAGGAGTTTTGTAGTTTTGCATTTTGCATTTATATCTATGATTCACTTTGAGTTAACTTTTGAAGAGTGTTAGACCTATTCCTGGATTTTTTTTTTTTTTTGCATGCTGTCCAGTTGTTCCAACACAATTTCTGGAAAAGACTATTCTTGCCTTATCGAATTGCCTTTGTTTTTCATCAAAGATCAGCTTATTATAATTTGGAGACTCTATGAGGGGAGACCCCAACAAAACAAATTTTACTTATTAAAAGTTGTGTATTTATTATGTGTTTAGACTTTAGTCACTTTCAGAGTACTCTCCGTTTGTCCCAACACATCTATCAAGACACATTTTCTACTGCTCAAAACAGTTTTTAAACCCATCAATTTCCATGCCTTTAGTGCTTCTGCCGTTTTTTGTTTCACCTCTTCCCTAAAAGCCCCAAAAATGTCACTCATGGAGAGGTTGGGTAAATAGGGAGGGTGGGACATGTTGGTCATACCGTTTTTGGTCAAAAAACTGCTTAACACTCAGCACATGTGGGTAGGTGCATTCCTAAATCACCCAACATGAAATGGGCAAACAGTTGAAAGAATCTCCAAAAAATATTTACTGAAGCTGAATGCAGTTGCTCACAACAATGCTAGCTGGTACACTGAAGCCAGTGGGTTCCTAGAACACTTACCTAGTAGGGGAAGTCTGTACTACAAGGGGCTCCCCCTCCAAAGGATAAGGGGGTTTACCCTCATATTTCTCGGTTCTCTATTCTGTTCTACTGATCTATTTGTCTATTCTTCCTCAATATCACACTATCTTGATTACTGTAGCTCTGTAGTAAGTCTTGAAATTAGATAATGCCATCCTCCAACTTTGTCCTCCTTCAATATTATGTTGGCTGTCTTGTCTTTTGTCTCTTGAAATAAAGTTTAAAATTAGTTTGCTGATATCCACATAATAACTTGGCAGGATTTTTATTAGGAATGCATTGAATGAATAGATCAAGATGGGAAGAACTGACAGTATTTAGTGTTTTAAGCCATAATGTCTATTTATTTAGTACTTTGATTCCATTCCTCAGACTTTTGCAGTTTCCCTCTTAAAGATATTATATGTATTTTGTTAGAATTTTACCTAAGTACTTCATCTTTTGGTTTTCTAATGTATATTTATTGTGTTTTTAATTTCAAATTACTCTGGCATATGGAAAACAATTGAGTTTTGTGTATTAATCTAGTATCATATAACCTTGCTATAACTTTGGTATAATAATTTGTTAGTTCCAGGAGATTTTTAAATGTATTTTTGAATGTTTTAAGAGGATCATGCTATTTGTAAACAAAGACTTTTTTTTTTCTTCCTATCGGTACACCTCTTATTTACTATTCTTGCCTTACTGTATTAGCAACTATGTCTAGTACAATACTGAAAAGAAGTAGCGACAGGAGATATCCTTGCCTTGTTTCTTATCACAGTGGGAAAGCTTTGGGTTTCTCATGGTTAAGTATGATGTTAGCCGTAATGTTTTTTAGATATCTTTTTACCAGGTTGAGGAAGTTATATCTATTACTAGTTTACTGAGAGATTTTGTTTTGTTTTGTTTTTTATTATGAATGGGTGCTGGATTTTGTCAAAAATTTTTCTTCATATATTGACATAATCATGTGATTTTCCTTTTTAAATCTGGTGATGTGATGGTTTACATTTATTGACTTTATAATGTTGAATCAGACTTGAATGTTTGAGATAAATCCTGTTTTTGATCATGCTGTATAATTATTTTTACAAATTTTTGAATTATATTTAAAGTGAATTTCTTGAAGACAGTGTGTATTTGGGTCTTGCTTTTTGATCCACTCTGACAAACAATGTCTTTTAGTTGGTGTGTTTAGAACATTGGTGCTCAAAGTGATTATGGAAGTACAGTTATGTGCTGCATAATGATTTTTTGGTCAATGACAAACTACATTTATGACAGTAGTCCCATAATATTTTTAAAAGGATTTTGCGTATGTTTTTGAGAGATATTGGTCTATAGGGTTTTTTTTTTCTTGTAATATCTTTGTCTAGTTTTGGTATTATGGTAATGCTGACTTCATGGAATGAATTAAGGAGTATTTCCTCTCCTTTTATTTTCTGGAAGAAAGTGTATATTGGTATATTGGTATAATTATATTGGTATAATTTCTTCCTTAAATGTTTGAAAGAACTCACCGGTGAACCCATCTGGGCCTACTGCTTTCTATTTTGAATAGTAATTCAATTTTTTTTTTTACTAGATATAGGCCTATAAGATTGTGTATTTATTTTTGTATGAATTTTGGAAAATTGCATCTTTTAAGAAATTCATTCATTTTATCTAAATATCATATTCAGCAAACAATTGTTCATAGTATTCTTTTATTAATCTTTTAACAGCCATAATTTTTGGCAATGTACCCTTTTATTTTTGATATTAGTAATTTGTGTTTTCTTTTTTTTTTAAATTAGCCTTAGTTTGTTAGTATGACCAGAAACATTGATTTTATTGATCTTTTCAAAGAACTAATTGCAATTTTGTTGACTTTTAAATGGATTCCCTATTATCAATTTTATTGTTTTTTGCTCTAATTCTTATTTATTTTCTTCTGGGTACTTTGAATATATATATTTTAATGACAGGGTCTAGGTCTGTCACCCAGATTTGAGCACTTATTTCTGGATTTCTTTTTCTCTCAACAATTAAATTAGATCATTCTTCCTCCTCTTACTAGCATGGTTCCAGAGAAGTTTGATATTCTTATGTGTTTTTTTTTTTACTCTATAGAGAAGGTAGTTCCCCCCAACCTTGGTTTTTTTTCAGAACTTTTCTCTATTTGATTTTCTGTAGTTTAAAAATGATATGCCTAAGTGTGTTGTCTTTGACATTTATCTTGTTTTGTGTTCTCTCAGCTTCTTGGATCTGTGACTTGGTGTCTGACATTAACTTGGGTAAATTCTCAGTTATTGTTACAAGTGCCTTTTCTGTTATAATTCTCTTGCTTATTCTTCTGGTCTTTCTATTACACATGTTTTATCTTTTGAGTTGTCCCTTAGTGATTGGATAGATATTCTGTTTTGTTCTTTTCAATCTTTCTTCTCTCCCTCTCTCTTTCTGGTTTCTACTGATATCATCAAGCTTAGAGAGCCTTTCTCAGCCATGTTCTGTGTACTTATAAGTCCATCAAAGACATTCTTTATTTCTGTTACGGTATTTTTGATTTCTAGAATTTCATTTTGGTTCTTAGGTTTTTTACCTCTCTGCTTACATTGCCCATCTGTTTTTGAATGTTGCCTACTTTATTCACTTTATCCATTAGTGCCTTTAGCATATTAATTATGTGTTTTTAATTCCTGGACTTATAATTCCAGTATCCCTGCCATGTCTGATTCTAACGCTTGCTCTTTCTGTTCAAATAGTGTGTTTTGCCTTTTAGTATTCCTTGTAGTTTTTTCTTTATAGCCATAAATGACATACTGTGTAAAAATTGCTATAAATATAATGTTAGAAATGTAGAGGAAAGGTGTGGGGAGAGGGGAAGTATTTTATAGTCCTATGTTTAAGTTTCAGTCATTAAGTTAGTCTCTGGATTGTAAATTTCACAATTTCTTCAATTTTTTTTCTCTTTTTTTATGTGGGACAGAATGACTAGAGTTGGATTTAAGTATTTTTCTTCTCCTACATAAAAGATTGAAGCTTACCTGAATTGGGTATTTCTTTCCTCCTAGGTCAGTTAGGCTCTGATAAAATCCCAGCAAGTTATATTCTGATTAACTTTTTTTTCTCCCTGAAGACAGACATTGTTAAAACCAACAGACTGCACTGCTGTATTTAAAAATGATTCTCTTTTTTCCCTCCCACTGCTAAAAGTATGAGACGATTTTTCTCCCATAATTTCTGTGAGAACTTGATTGAGCTCCTGAAGATAAATCTCACAGAAGTGTTAGGGCTCTCCTATGACTGGGTGCCTGTGGAGTTTTTAACACTCAGTTTTTAACCTCTAGCAATTCATAATTACAGTTCAGGTTTCCTTTCCTTGAAAATGGTTTTCATAGTGGCTCCAGCTAGTGAATCTCTGCTCTGGTAAGACCAGACCTGTATAATGCCTGCATTTCTCAACTTGGAGATAGAAGTTTTCCCTGTGTCCTCTTGTTCTCTTACAGATCCAAGAAGGGGTTGTTTTTTCAGTCTGTTCATCTTTTTACTTGTGTGGCAACTTGCAAGCTCCTTACACATAGAATCAGAAAATAGACATACTATATCCAATAATTTTGTGAGTGTGCGTTTTAAAATGAGATACAAATGTTGTTTCACAGAATTTCAAAATATAGAAACTGCAATTACTGTACAAATTCTCTTATTATTTATTTGGTCAACCATAGTGTGTGTGATAATTTCTTTCAGTTGAACTGGTAAAGGGTCTGAATGTTTTTGTGTGGTCCAAAATTCATGTTAAAACTTAATTCTCAATGCAACAGTATTAAGATTTGTGGTCTTTAGGAGGTGATTAAGTCAGGAGGATTCATCTTTCATGAATGGGATTAGGTACCCTTATAAAATGGCTTGACAAAGAAAGTTCAACCCTTCTTTCCTCTCTATCCCTTCCACCAGGTGAGAAACAGCATTCCTCTTTTTCAAAGGCTACAGCATCAAGGTGCCATCTTGGAATTAAAAATACTGGACCTTCATTTGCTAGTGCCTTGGTTTTAAACTTCTCAACCTTCAGAACTGGGAGAAATAAATTTCTTTGGTTTATAAATTACCCAGCCTGTGAAATTTTGTTATGGTAGCACAGACAAAGACAGAAATGTATTCTGAAGTTAAATTGTGAACTGTATAGCATATCTTTCATGAAGTTTTTCTGTTTTGCTGTTAATATGTGACCTTTCAGTAAATATTATTAAATCTAACTTTTCTATGAAAACTTTAATCATTTTTTCAGAACCTAATAAGTGTGTTGAACACATTCTAAGATGACTTCTATTTATCCTTAGTTCCCAGTACTCACACTGTTGTGTAATTCCTGCTAATTAAGTGTGGATGGGACCTGCAGAATATGGCAAAGGTGACTGTATGTCTCTTCTGTGATTACACTACACAAGGTTAAAATGTCTGACTTGCTAAAATAATCTCTCTCTTGCTGGTGTTGATTAAGCAAGTGGCCATTTTGAAAATCCCATGTGGCATGGAACTTAGGGTAGCTTCTAGCTGACAGAAAGAAATCAGGGACGTCAGTCTAACAGGTTCCAAGAAGCTGAATCCTGCCAACAACACGTATGTTGGGAAGAAGATCTTTATGGAATCAAGCTTCACTTGAGACCTCAGCACTGGCCGGTGTCTTGATTACTGCTTTTTAAAGAATTTTTGAAGCAAACGACCTGCTAATCCTTGCCTAGACTCCTGACTATGAGAAACTTTATTTTAACACACAAAGTTTGTGAAAACTTGTAATGCAACAACAGATAATGAACACAGTTTTCATATAAAAGGCTAGGAAGTCATAGATTTTTCCCTTTTTCAGATAATGAACGAAGATCAAGATTCAAAGCATTACTTGAGAATGTGTGAGAGAGAAAGCAATAACATTTCATAGACAATATGCCTGTTTGTTAGACAATATTGTGTATTTTTTAGTAAGCAATAATGACCAAACAGAATGAAGAATCATCATTTAATGTTCTAAAATTAAGATCGTAGAAGCTTTCACTAATTTAATTGCTACCCTATTGTCCCTAGACATGGTAGTAAGCTTTGCAACTATATGTAGGAAATGGCAGTAGTAAAAAGTTCCTCTGATGATTCCCATGAAGTTGAGTCAGAATATCAAGAATGTGTCTACTTTGCTCAAGTACAAATGAGTTACCGTCCAGACAGAAGAAAATTAAATTATGTCAAGAAAGGGGTGAGGGCTGTGGTAAATGAATGAGCATGAAATAGAAAAAGTTAAAAATCAGCATAAAGATTGCAATGTACAAGTTTGATTAGAAGAAATGTAAAGGAGAGACACCTTTAAGTTTTTCATATTTTTTATTTGACTCAAACAATTTTGGGATCTAAATTCCTAATGAAAAATTTATCATGTAGACTTTTTTATGCCTTTATACTTGTCTTGTTACTTCTTTTCAATTGTTTTATATTCATATATATATATATGTATGAATTGCCATTTTACGTTCATATATGTATATGTCCACCATCATCTCCATTTCTCTTATGTTCTGTTCTATAGAATTTTATTAGTAGGTTAATATTTTTCTTTTCTAAATATTATTTTTTAACAACATCAAACTTTATGTATCTATTTGTTTACTCTTACATTGTTTATTTCTTGTAGCCTTTGTCAGACCTTCTTTTCTTATTTTAACATTTCTTCCAAAAATATTAGTATTGCATGACACAGATTAGCACAATTAGTAGTGAAATAATAGAAGGATTGAATTTAAATTCCTGAATTTATAATTCCAGTATCTCTGCCATGTCTGGTTCTGATGCTTCCTCTGTCTGCTCACATTGTGTGTTTTGCCTTTTAGAATTCCTTGTAATTTTTTCTTGATAGCCAGAAATGATGTACTGTGTAAATATTGCTACAAATACAACCTTAGAAATGTAGAGGAAAAGGTGTGGGGAAGAAGTGAAGCATTTTCTATAGTCTTATGATTAAGTCTCAGTCTTTTTTTTTTTTTTTTTTTGAGTTGGAGTCTCACTCTGTCGCCCAGACTGGAGTGCAGTGGCCGCTTTCGGCCACCGCAGCCTCGACCTGCTGGACTCCGGCGATCCTTCCGCCTCAGCCTTCCAAGTAGCTGGAAGTACAGGTGCGCGCTACCACGCCCAGCTAGTTTTTTGATTTATTGTAGAGATGAGGTCTCGCCAAGTTGCCCAGGCGGGTCTCAAACCCGCAGGCTCAGGCAATCCACTCACCTCAGCCTCCCCAAGCGAGGAATTACAGGCTGAGCCACCGAGCCCGGCTAAGTCTCAGTCTTTAAGTGAGTTCCTGGATTGTCAATTTTGGCGAGATTGTGAAAGCCAAAAGCTAATCAGGCCATTCATGTCTATGTGATATTTCACTTATACTGGTTTCTGTGTTCCCTTAATTTTATCACTATAGACACTTCCATTGATCTGACATAATACTTTCTTGAGTAGCCCACAGCCAATGATTGAACAAAAATTCTGGGAAAATGAGGAGAAACAAGAAGATACATTAAACTTTTTTTTTTCAGAGGTATTTTGTCATCAGCCCCTTTGTGCCTGGGTGCAGTCTTAGCTGTCTCTGCCTTGTGTTTCTCTGAACTTCTCTCACCCACCTTCTAGTGGTACACAAGTCTTCCCTCTCTCCAATGCCTGCCTTCTTGATCTTGTTCTTGTTCTTCTTATCTTATAACCTCATGTTAAAAGAAAATATTCAAAAAGGTAAAATAATACTTTCATACAGATATAAAATATAAATACCTTTTAGATATTTTGTTGTACTGAGTCACCAGTGAGGGAACCAGGCAGATGTTTTTACCGGTTCAAAAGATAAGCAAGCACATTTACAGACCAGGAATACTTACATGAAGTGCAAACAGAACAAAACTGTTCCCCATCAGCCGAGGGGAGGGAAGTCAGATGAACCTCCATGGGATAGGAAAGAATTAACCTGCTTATAGACAAGAAGTATTTTGCATTTTTACCAGTTATCTAAAATTCAAAGAGTTCTAATGCCAAGTGACCTTAAAAAGTATATTCTAGAGCAGAGTTGGCCAACCTTTTGGCTTCCTTGGGCCACATCAAGTAAGGAGGAATTGTCTTGGGCTGTGCATAAATTCTGTACTATAGTTAGTGTATGTACATATTAAGACTTCTTTTTAAAAATATTTTTTATTATGCAGTTTAGAAAAATGAGAATATAAAACCAGTAGAAAATTTTTTTACCTTATTTTTGTAAAACGAAACTATCAATGTCTGTTTCATTGGACGTGGTTGCAATTCTTAGTTCTCAAGGTGTTCGTCAGAGATGTGTGTTCAAATTTTGCTCTTCGTGTGCTTCATAATTGAAAACAGTTGCTCACAAATGTATGTGCTGCCAAAAAGCGATGTCATGAATAAGGTGTGATTGTGAACTTCAAAAATGGAACTGTGCATGGAGTCATGAAAAACATAAAACCTAAAAACCACACAGTGTTAAGATTTTGGCAGGCTACATTACTAGTTGTCCTGCTCTGCAAGTGGCCCAGGATCATGGGTTAGACATACCTGTCCTAGAGTTTTAAAAATTCACAGAAGCACACATATTATCCTGCCCTAAGTGTGTTGTTTTCTTTTATAATTTCTATAGGGTTAATCCTTGGAGAGAAAACAAGTAGTCCAAAATGAGACACCTCTTGATGAATTGAAGATGAACTTCTACAAATTTATTATTATTTCTCTTTTACTTATAATATCCTTTCTTATTATCCAGCAATATTATGAAATTTGAAAAATGTAAAAGGAAATTTTTAAAAATTTTCTATTATTCTAAGGGATTTGAAATTTGTGTTTAGTAATAATTTTTGAAATAGTTTGCCAAGTAATTAGTTACATAACATTCCCCTTTTTCTTCAAAAAATGAAGCACCAATATTATATACTCTTTTACACAATCTAGTCATTTTGATATTTACATTTTTTATGTCATATGTTATGGCATTTAGATGCAAAATATTTAAATTTACATTGGAATCAAGTAGATATTGTCTTTGGCTTAAAACATTTTATGTAAACGATAATGATTAAATATTATTCTAAATGTAGTAGATTCTCAAATTTATAATAAAAATTATATAGCCCATATTGAATATTATAATTTGATCATTCACCATTCTGCTTGGTTGATTTATTGGCTTTCATACCATATAACACACAGACACACACACACACACACACACATTCACACACACACATGTACATATACATATATATATAGTCTTGATATTTACTGATATATATGTCAGTCATAAATGCTAATCATTTTCTTTAGTCATTTGCACCATTAAGTTTCAGTAACTTAAAGTAAATTTATTCCCTTTATCAACTATTCAAATGAAATCAGAATTTACCCATATGGAAAGAATTCAAGTACATTGAAATGGTAAATGTCACATGAAATTTTTATAGAAAGAGCAAATAATGTGGTATATTGATTATAATAAGCATCTATTTTCTTGGAGCACAATAATTATTCTAGAATATTCCTTTGACAGTTAGGTCCTGGTAAATTGCTGTCATTTCTTCCTGCAACCATCACTTCTCCATTCTCTAAGTCCACTATTTCAAAACATGAGAATGACTTAGGATCACACCACTGTGTTTGTTTTTTTGTTTATCTCTACAGCTAGGTGAAAAAACAAACCATATACAAGAAAAATAAAGAAAATAAGTAATGTTCATAAGTGATGTTCAGAAAGCCTAGTCCAAAGATAGTGCTGACTTGATTTTTTCTTATTTAAATGCAAATACTTTATCTTGCTGAAACATTCACTTCTTATTTCAGAGGCAATTACTGACTGTGCACAGCTGTTGTGCCCACCCCTCAATTGTCAATAATGTACTATTTCAACCATAGAAAAAAATTATTCTCTAACTGTTGTAACCATACTATTTTTGAATGTATTGGCATCATCCTCTTCCATGTCACAGGCTTCACTGCACTCCAATTCCAATTGGTTTTGTGACTACTATGGTCAATTCTACTGGTACCTGACTATAGATAAGGTTTTCAAGCAAGAATTTCAGCTATGAACATTTTCTTTTCATTTCAAATTTTCTTCTCTACCTGTCTAAAACCTGAGCTATCCTACCACCTATCTTTAAGCTCTGTCAGTTTATACATTAGTATTCTCAAGAAACACTTTGCCTCAAGAGGAATGCAAACATGTAATTAGTATAAAATTCATTATATGACTGGTATTCTTGAAGAGAGAAGACATATTTAGGAGGACTGTGCATTTTTCAGGTAAGTGCTTATGACAAAGTTTTTATGTATGGTCCACTAGAGCAACCTTCTCAAATACCAAATGACTCCCAGCTTCAATTAAAGATTAAAGAATGAAATCAGCCTATGGATTTAGAGAGTCCTTTTTTGTAAGTTAAATTGTCAGGGAGAATGGAAATATAAGCAAGAATAAAATGGTTTCTTTTCAACCAAAAAAAAAAAAAGAAAGAAAGAAAGAAAGAAAAAGTTTGGAGTGGTTATTTTAATTATTCAGGGCACTATTTGTGGCATAATGGCCTTACTTATTGATATACAGAGAACTGATTGCCAGAAAAAACAAAGCCTTCCAGAGAGGCAATTGTTATTTTAAACTGATGGGACAAAGTTGATGATGGTACAACTAATACGGTAATACAACATTTTACATACCATATAAAATATATAATGCTTTATTCATACTCACAACTTTTCATAGTGGAAGCAAGATAGCAGTATCCTGACATGGCTTTCAAAGTCAGATGTTATTGTTTTGAGTCCTCACTCCATACCTTTCTAACTGGCTGAACTTGACAGGATTCTTTTGATTACCCATAAAATGGGAACATTAGTACTAAATGAGGTAATGCATAAAAAGGGCTTTATACATTGTAAAATCTTTATACATTTATTATTCCATTACACAAGTGAGAAAATGTATAATTAGAAAGGTTAAATAGCAAATGCAAGTAGAAAAAACTAGTATGTGGTTTGATGGATTTCAATCCCAGGTGTTCATAATTTTATTACATAGTGTTTGTGGATTGAGAATGTATAAATTTAATTAATTCTGCCACTCATCTACTAACCATATGCTTGGGAAACATCAAACCTACCTGAATCTTAACTGATGCCTTTGAAATCAGAGTGATAATACAATTATTTCAAGGGCAATCCTAAAATATAAATAACTCGATATGCATATAGCATTGCACTTAGAAATCACCCAATGTTCCATATGTTTAGTATACTATGCAATCTCTCTATTTTTGCATGATTAACTATTATCTCAATAATTCAATTTTGTCAATATACACTTTATTCCTTTAATCAATTTACCTTATTTTTACATTCAGATGCATGATTTGTTTTACAATCATGTCTATTGTGATCTACTCTTATGGGACACAAAGTTACTTCTAAAACTATTATAATGTCATTTGAATAGCAAAGTCTGTGGAAATAGCTTACTTTGCCTGGTACATATTAATTCATTTATGTAGGATCATCCAAACATAAAACATAATCAAACTTAGGGTTGTGCTGACTTCTTCAAGTAGATGATTCATACTGCAAGCATTTTGCTGTTCTGTTTTAAACTAACCATCCTTCCTAATTATATCTTCAGCTTGCAATCTCATTTTTTCTTGAAGAAAATATTGACACAGACAGGAATGACTTTATTCTCAAACCAATTAATATGATTCTATTCCACCAGGATTGTTTGATTTGAACTAACTTGGTTTGTTCAGTTAATACCTTTGAAAGTCCCAAAATATTGGTTAGTCTTTGCATAACTAAGTCAATTTTTAGTCAATCACTGGTAATCAGGAAATTTTCAGAGTACAATCAGGTCTTAATAAAAGAGCATGTGACTTCTATCCTTGAAGAAATTTCCAAATCCTTGAAAAAACAAAACCAGGTCAAGCATGGTAACTCATACCTTTAATCCCAACACTTTGGAAGGAAGAGGCAAGAAGATTGCTTGAGCCTAGGAGAGAAGCATGGGCAACATGGCAAGACCTTGTCTCTACAATATAATTTAAAAATTAGCCTGGTGTGGGGGCACGTGCCTGTATTTCCAGCTATTTGGGAAGTTAAGGGGGAAGGATTGTCTGAGTCCGGAAGGTCAAGGTTACAATAGCCTGGGTGACAGAGTGAGACTCTGATTAAAAAAAAAAAAAAAAAAAGGAAGAAAAGAAAAAAGGAAAACAAAACCAAAACCAGACATATTTATTTTGTTTATTTTTTAGACACAGGAAAAAATACATAGTTAAATAATTTTTCACCAGAAGAAAAAAATTATAAATTTAAGAGGCCAATTGAGAAAGGATTCAAAGGGAAGAAGAAATTAGTGATTTGAGCTTGGTATAAATACTTGAGAATATAAACTTCCAAAACTGGTTGGAAAACATATAGATGGAAAGAAGAAGAAAGAAAGAAGACAATTTTAAAAATGAGAATTTAAGAAGGAAGAAAAATTTGCATAGAAGAAAAGACAAAACGTTGACTTCTGTTTTTCAAACCAATCATCCCACTGAAAACAGTGAAAATTCTGGTATGTGTATGTGAGAGAGGCCATGCAAAATAATCCAATTTTTTCAGTCTTACTTGTACTTTCAAACACACATATACAGCTTCTTCCATTAAGGCACAGAGTCTATTTCCCCTTCCCTGCTTGTAAGATTTGTTTTGGAAGTAGAATGTCATAGAAGATATAGTGTACCAATTCCACACCTAGGGCTCAAGAAACACTTGTAAAACACTTCCTCACTTTTAGACCGCTGCCATTGACATTTGAATATTTAAACTGACTAGCCTGCTGGATGATATGAAACTATCAGAATTAGATCTGAGATAGCTGATCTACCCTCGCTGAGGGCACCAGACATGTGGGAAACACCAGCTAATAACAACTAAGACAATTCACAGCAAAATGCAGATGTATGGTCAAAGGTATCCCAGACTAGCCAGGTCTAACCGACATGGAGATAAATATATGTATGTATGTATGTGTGTATGTGTATATATATATATATATATATGTATATATATATATATGCTTATATATAAGAATCATATAAGATATTTTTTGCATTGTCTCAAAAACCCAAACAACTACAACCTTAAGGTAAGTGTAAGAATGAGCTAGAACTAAATGTGTTGCCCTCCTACTTACCAGAATCAAGGTATTACAGAGAAGGATGGCTTAGCCTGTCCTTATGTGTCTATGCATACCAAGTATAAAGAGCCTAGGTAGGTTTAGGCATTTTTAGTTAAGAACTTGGTAGACTGAAAGTTCCCATAGTCACCTGGCAGAAATAACAGGAAGTATCTGTACAGGAGGGTACATCATTCCAAGTTTTTAGTAATACACAGTTCCTTAATAGCAACATCCAGAAAATAATTTTTAAAAAAAGAAAGAAAAAAGAAAAGTAAAGTAAAATGAGGAAGAAACAACAAATACAACAGATATCATAAGTAGACTCATATACACCTCAGATAGTATAATTACTCAATCTAAATTATGCCTAATTTGTTTCAACAAATACATGATGAACTTGAAAATAATAGTATGGACAGGCAATTGTACAATGTGGCACATTAGAATACTCAAAGGACCTAAGAAATCTTCTGGATATAGAAATTTAAACACCTAAAAGACACAATGATCATATCTATCTGCACGTTGGACAAAGTTAAGAGGGAATAATGAGCTGGAAGATAAATGTGTCATAGAGAAATAAAAAAAGAAAATTCAGAAAAGTATTTGTATAAAAGTATTTATTTGTACTTTTGTGTCTAAGAAATGTAAAGTGTACAATAAGAATATAAGCGATATGCTAGACTGTAAAATAGAGTATACAATGAGAATGCACACAATATGCTAAATTGTTGTCTTGGGGTTGGTGGAGACAGAAAGACAGAAAGACTTCATTTTTAAAAATAGTGGCAGAAAAATGTATATTACTGATGAAGAAAGACCCAAAACTGTAGAGTCCAGAGACTATCAAAGATGATAAAGAAGGAAGAGGATGAAAAGGAGGAAGAAAAAGATATAGGCAAAGAAGAAAAAAGAAGAAAAGAAGTAAAACACCTATGTGGTTTTCTAACCAGAAAAAAACACTGAAGAAAAAAAAGGTGTTAAGAGAAAGAAAGAAAAAAAAAATACTTTGAAAGAAATGGCAGCTCTACCAAAAGCATTCTTTTAAATAACGAACTAAAAAGCTAAGAGTAGTAGAATAATATCTTCAATGGGCACACACACACAAAAATAATAGCCAACTTACAATCATATACTCTGGAAATATTTTTTTTAATAGTGGGAGAAACAAACATATTTCAGAAAAAAAAGTTTCACCACCAACAGACAATCACTAAAGAAAATGCTAAAGGAAAAAGAAAGAGAAAGTAGTATTTAATAGAAAGCCTAAGGTAAAAAAATAAAGAAGAATTTTAAATGTTAACAATTTTTTAAAAACAGTTATAAGTAAAGCAGTGTTGGGGTTCAACAAACAAACAAACAAACAAACAAACAAAAAACACTCCAAATTCAAGGCCTCAGTAGTAAAAGACTCTTTCTGAGTGTCTTCTGTTCTCCTATCTCTGACCCTTCATTGCCCCTTAGGCTTACCATGGAAACTAGAATTCCCCAAGGTGGGTCACAGAAATCAGAACTACCTTCCCTCAAAGCAAGTCATGAAATCTAAAAATATTGCTCTAACTTTCTGTATAAATACATAAATAAACTATTTGACCTACCTTGTTTGATTATAGGGCATAAGACCCCCATTCCAGAGAAGGTCCTGCCCCACATCCAGAAAAAAGGAATGCATGCTCAGAAAGTCTCAAAATAATCTAGACAGATAGGCTTTGCTGGCTTTCCCCAGTCTGTCTATTAACATTAGATCATACTATTTTTTTCCAATCATATTTCTACACGTTGTCCATACTTTGCTAAATCAAATAATAAAAATGAGATTTCTTCTGAATTTTTGAGTCTTCATTCCAGAGACTCTGAAAGTCACGTAAAACTATGATCATGTGAGTTTGTATGCCACTTCTGGTATTATTCTATCTTTTGTAAGTGATTTTCAGTGAATCTTCAGAAGGCAAAAGGAAAGTTTTCCCTTGGCTTCTGTAACCAAGTAACTCACCCTTAGAATGAATTTTAAAGTTTTTTTTTTTTTTTTAACTCTTAAAATGTAGACTTGAAATATGTTTTAGAAACTTATTTTCTCCCTTTATCTAACAGATGCTCCCTTGAATCATGCACACTTATCTAACCGTATACTTGCTTAGAAATTCCAAAGGCTAAACTTAAAACAGTCTGACTGCTGGATGCTCCTGCTTGAGAGAAGTCACAAGACAGTTAATTCATAACCTGACTGCAGCTGAGATTACACCAACCAGATTTCCTGGAAGACCATCACCCAGGATGGCCATCAGGATAAGACACTTGCACCTTGTACCACTCTCATGTTTCCTATATCAAGTTTCCCCTTTAAAACCCTCATGTTCAGCCTAAAATTTTGAAATGATCGGTTTCAGGTGTGAGTCTGGTCATTTCTCCATTGGCTAGCTTTTGGAATAAAATCATTTTCCTTTCACCAACCTTCATCTCTCTGGTATGACTCTGAGTGGTGAGTGGCCAAGCTTGATTCTGGTTACACTACTACAACAGTAATAATAATATATAATATTTTTAAAAAATCAATTATAGATTATAATGACAAACAATAAAAGATTGGTCAAAAACTGTAATTGGAAATAAGATGTTTTAAAGTATTTTTAATTTAAGAGAGGAAGATAAGGTTTTAGTAAGTTTAAGGCTTAATAAGTTAGAAATTATCATGTGCTTTCTAGATGTCTTAATAGAATACAATCAGAATTTATAACTTTAAAACTGTGAAAAATGAAATGATAAAAAATTCAGTAATTACAGAGAGAATAAAGAAACACAGAAATAGTGAAATACATAAAACAAAATAAGATTTTAGATTTACTCCAAAGGCAAATATTTACTTTAAATAAAAAGAAAAGAGGTACATGTTTCAGTTAAAGAAAAAGAATAACAAATTGAAGGATATAAGTTAAACTAAATGCTATTTATAAGACATATCAAAAACCTAAAGGTACAGAAGAATTAAAGCAAAAGTATGAAAAAACATAATATAAAAATATTATCAAAAACTACTATCACCATATATATGTCAATAAGTTTGGTTTTGACAGTGTGTGATAAATTTTGCTGCAAATATAGAAACTGATTTCATAATGACAAGGGTTTACCAAGTGAATATACAATTTAAAAATGTCTGAAAACTAGTAGCATAGATTCAAAATTTTAAAGTGAAAGTTGACAATAAAAAGGAAAAACTGACAAATTTACAAACATAATGGATATTTTTGACATGTATCTTCAGGCAATAAATAGAAAAACAAAGAATTAGTGAGAAATTACATGATATTAACAACATAATTAACAAATATGACCTAATGGGCATATATTGAACACTGTAGCATACACATTCTTTTCAAAGTTAGAGATACTTATATTATAGAAATTAGCCTTATACTGGCCCATAAATAAGTGAAATTTAACAAGAAGAAACACCAAAATTTTTCTCTTTTATGTCTATTTAAGCACAAAAATATTCCAAACAAAACTTCTTTTTGAAATGTATGAGAAACTGTTAATATTGCTTTTTCTCTAAAGGAGCTATTCACTAGATCTGCTTTATTGAGGCTCTATTACTGCGTTTTGTCTTAATTTTTTTTCCATTCAAATTCTATTTGCATATCTGTCACAATGTGTGATATCATTCTGAGGCAGAAGTGTGAAGACAGCTGAAAGTAATCACCGATAAAGAAAGATGCTGTCACAAAAAATTTTTAATTTTTATGTCATTTTGAAAAAATTACCCAGGAGGCCAGGCCAACTTGAGTTTGACTCATGACTCTGTTGCTTGCTAATCTCTTTCATTTAGACAAGTGTCTTTGATGTCCCTAGGCTTTTTTGTAGTGTTATCTGTAAAATTTAGATAATAATGCCTCCCTTCTTTTCCTTTCCCTACCATCCCCAACTAAGGGTTAGGTCAGTAGTATACTTAACACAGTTCCTTGCCCAGGGCATATACAGCTGAACCTCGAACAATACAAGTTTGACATGCATGGATGAACTCAATATGCAAATATGTTTGACCAAACTTGGATTAAAAAAATACAGTATTTGGCCAGGCACAGTTGTTTGAGCCTATAATCCCAACGAAGTTGAGGTGAGAGGATCACTTGAGGCCACGAGTTGAAGACCAACCTGGACAACATAGCAAGACTCCCTCTCTAAAACAAAATAGCTGGACAAGGTGGTATCCCCTGTAGTCACATTTAATTGGGAGGCTGACATGGGAGGATCCCTTGAGCCTAGGCGTCTAAGGATGCAGTGATCTATGTAGTGCTGCTGAACTCCAGAGTGGGTGACAGAGCCAGACCATGTCTGTAAAAATTCAAAATATTCAAAGTAAGTGAAATTAGCATATAAGGAGAAGAGTAAAAGAATTTTTGTATATGAGGATTCTCAGGGCTGACTGTGGAGCTTGAGTATGTATGGAATTTGGTATAAGTGAGCATCTGAATGAATCCCCTACATATACCAAGGGAAGATTATGCATTTGGTGATGATATCCATTACTATTATTATGGTGATACATCTCTATCTGTCTTAAACACATTTCATTTTTAACATAAAATGGGATATATTTTATTAAATATCAATTTAGTATCTACTTGAAACTTGGGAGGAAAAAAAGTATTTTAAAATAAACTTTCAAAAGGAAGAGTTCAGATTAAAAAATTGACTCCCACAGGCAATGTCAAAGGTTTTTCCATCTCATGGGTCATTAAAAATAGTCTTTTAAGGACATTATAGTCAATACGGGGTGATGTAATTCTGGTTTGTGAAGGAGATGAACAAGATAACCTAGATGGCCTTTCCATCTTTAAAGTTCTTATGATCTTCAGTTGCAAGAAGACTTCTTTCTTGATTTTTCTTCTTTACTATTTTCATGTATCAGTGAAAATGGACAGCTTTAAATTTCTGTAACTTATCTACTCTGTCATAGGTCTAATATACCCTTTACATGTCAATTATTTTTCATGTTATTTTTCAGAGGAGTTGGTTCACAACTCACTTCTCGAATGCAAAACCTGAGAAGTAAATTTGATTGCTTAACATTAAAAAAAAAATCTTAACGTTGCTTCCTATTAATGGTATATCTGTGAACTCAGTTGCATATTTAGTTTCCTCCAGTTTACATATAAGAATCATTTTGTTACCTTTTTTTAGAATATTTAACATCATTCTCATGAATTACCATAATTTTTTATTCTTATGGAATAGGTTTTAGGTTAATGTTACAAAGTTTTGTTATCTCTTGTATTCCCAAGGCTTATTATCTATGAAAGATATCTTGACACAGAAACAATCAATTAATATATAAGTGCCAACTAGGATAGCATTTTCTGAAATTTTGTTAAATAACCAGAAAACATTTTCCAGTTTTCTTTTTTTTTTTTTTTTTTTTGAGTTGGAGTCTCACTCCGACGCCCAGACTGGAGGGCAGTGGCCGCTCCCGGCCACCGCAGCCATGACCTGCTGGGATCCGCCAATCCTTCCGCCTCAGCCTTCCAAGTAGCCGAATTACAGGCATGCGCTCCCACGCCCAGCTAATTTTTGATTTATTGTAGAGATGAGGTCTCGCCAAGTTGCCCAGGCGGGTCTCGAACCCGCGGGCTCAGGCAATCCACTCACCTCAGCCTCCCAAGGCACGGGATTACAGGCTGAGTCACCGAGGCCGGCTATTTTTCCAGATTTCTGACTCTTAATCCCTCTGATGATCTTGTGAGGTTGTTATGTCTAGCCTCATTTTGTAATTGAGTAAAAATATGGACAAAATTTACATATTTTGTATAGGTTAAGGTTGGAACCATTAGTGGGAA
>CAUYQG010039889.1:0-18098 GCA_963574415.1 Tarsius wallacei
GGGCGTGTTATTTTTTTTTTTTGTGTTTGTTTACTCTTTTGGTGGGGTCTCTCTCTCTCTCTCTCTCTCTCTCTCTCTCTCTCTCTCTCTCTCTCTCTCTCTCTCTCTCTCTCTCTCTCTCTCTCTCTCTCTCTCTCTCTCCCCCTCCCTCCCTCCCTCCCTCCCTCTCTCTCTCTCTCTCTCTCTCATGTCTTTCAACTAAGCAGTGGCTTCTTCCTTTGAAATGTAATCATCAAGAACAGTAAGGCCTGCCTCCCAGTCTCTATGGGAGGACAGAACCCTGATTTAGATACCTGCCTCCCTCCTCCCTTCAACCACCCAAATCACCTCTGGACAAATTGAGCTCAGCTCTTTCCCTGTCAGCAGTTATTGAATAAAACCTGTTTTCACGGCCCTAACAAAAAATTAAATAAATAAATAGGACTACAAACACCAGAATTAGAGCAAAATAAGATCTATTTCAGTTCAGAAGGAACTTGGAAAATATTGGTATTATTTATGTCTAATGATTTTTTCTCATTAATGAATTAAATAATCATATTCATAATTATTTCTCTCATTAATTATGTTTTCAAATAAATATCCTACTCTTTTATTGGCAGTACTTATATGCAATATAAATTTATTAGGTATTTTTATAATATTTATTTGAAAATTCTTTAAAGACATTTTCCATGAAATTATTTTAAATGTGTCCCAGGAAACTAGTGAATAAATATGTTTCATAAATATGTGTTCAGTCACCAATATTTAAAGTGAGTATGGAATTAAAATTGGCAAAGACAACTTACTTTTTTACACCAATCAAAGCACAAATTGAATTTATCTGCCTTTTTTTTTTGCCTGACCTGTGTCAAGATTTCAACATAGCACAAATGTTATTCTTGTCTCTAAAGCCAAAATAATTTTCAATTACAATTTTCATGTTTATGCATTAAGTTTCTGGACTGTGAAAAATATGCTTTTAATTGGAATATTGTCTTGTCTATCAATAACAGTAGTCATGAAATAATTGATGCCTATACATCCAAAAGTTGATTTTAATTTCCTTAGTTAAAAAGTCAGATTTGTGAAGATTAACTACTCTTTTTTCCCCTTTAGGAATGGCAAGCTCATTGAAGAAAATGAAAAATATACCCTGAAAGGAAGCAACACAGAACTCACTGTCAGAAACATCATCAATAGTGACGGGGGTCCTTATGTCTGCAGGGCCACAAATAAGGCAGGAGAAGATGAAAAGCAGGCATTCCTCCAAGTCTTTGGTAAATATTACAGCACAATGGTGAAAACTGTGATGTCTAGAGTAAGATCAGAGCCCAGGTCTACTTTGTCATTCATTAAAATGTTTAAATTTTTCATAATTAAACTTGAGTTTCCTCTTCTCTGTGATGCGTTTTTAAATTTAAGCTTCCAGATAGAGTTATTTTAAGAGTTACATAAAATTGCACACACAAATTTTTGTTAGGTATTGAGTGACACATAACAAAAGCTGGAAAATGTTCATTTAAAATTAATAAGATTTATAATGTATCTCTATAAGTGTTGATCTTTGTAAGTCTTTAAATGATACATGTTTGCATCAGTTTTACTTTCAATATACTTCAAAAGAGCACATCTTAAACATTATAATTTAGGAATATTGACCTGTAACTACAAATACTGTTTTCCTTTTGTTAGAATGAAATATAATATAAATATCTTCCTTATTTACCAAGAGCTATATTGTCTTCATTAGGGGACTTATGGAGCATACTAACTAGCACCATAAAATAACACTGATTTTGCTTCCATTATGTTGGCAAGAAGAAAGACAATTATAGTTGTAGCTCTCTGCAATATAATTTTTCTCTTTAAATAGTTTAGTATTAAAATTATATACACTACTACCATTTAGTATGTTTCCACTATCTATAAAAACAACTCTAAATGGAAGTAAGAGCTAACTGTAAGACCTCAAACTATAAGAATCTTAGAATAAAATGTAGGAGACGCTCTTATGCACATTGGAGTTGGCAACCATTTCTTAATCAAACCCCGAAAGCATGTGCTATAAAAGATAAGATAGATGAGTGGGAACTAAGTCAACTGAAAAGCTTTTGCACAGCAAAAGAAACCATCAAGAGAGTAAAGAAACAACCCACAGAATGGGAAAAGGAAGGAGGGAGAAATCTGTGAGAGTAAGGACTCATGGTTGCAGTTGGCAAGAGCAGACCACACTTACACTCACCACGGGGTGAGTGAATGTTAACTTTTTTGGGGACACACCCTCTGAGGGTTTGCCCTGCATTTGCTGTGATAGAATCATTTTCTGAATCAGGCAGATTTTCATAAAACATATATTCTACCAGAGTGGGACAGATGATAACCATATACCAAAATGTATTAAAATTTAAAACAAAATTGAATAAGATATTCTAAGAAAGTGCAGCTGGAAAAATTTGGTAGTACTAGATAAAAAGGACTATTATTTTAGATTTGAAGGTGTTGAAAAGTTATTCAGAAGGGTAACGTTTAGGTGATTTTTGTACAAAAATCTAAATGGATGAGAAGTATATGAAACTAAGAGCTGGGAGAAGATTGTTCGTATAGAAGGAAGAGTAAATAAACTGAAACTATTAGAAATTATAAAGAGCCCCCAATTAACTTGTTCCAGCAATATTCTCCATCTAAAATTTTTGTTTTCTTTGAAACCTACAACATTAAATAAATATTGACTCAGTATAAGTATAATTATAATAAATTAATTAATTGCAAATGTGATGTATAAGACAATTCCAAAGACAATGTTAAAGGGTGAATGTTCTCTACCTCAATGGGCTTATGTGAAATCGTATTTAATTACTTATTTTTTTTTTAATCAGGGTAGCAATGAGTGAGAACAGAGTTAAATAATATTTTCAACTAGATTCCCACTATATGCACAAAATTTTGTCAAAAGCACCAAAAGTTTGTTCATTTTTACTATGCAAAAGTGATTACAGCAGTAACATTTTATTATATTTTTGTCGCTTTTGACACAAAATTTCATGCATATAGTGGGAATCTAGTTGACTCTATTAAAGGCAGTGGAAGAAACAGTAAATGTTTTAGAATCATATATGTCATATTTTCGACATTGAGAATGTATTTCCTGCGATTGCAAACAATTTATTTATATCCCACAGTTAATTATATTGAAAGATTTTTTTTTAAAGAACCCTGTTACTTATACTGAAATAAAAAGATATCCATTTTATGTCTAAATCAGCATAAGCAAACTTAAGAAATGCAGATAACACAGTTCAAGTAATATACCTCTATGGTATTACATAAGTTTATGGATGGACATATTTTAATATTAAATTCAATTAGTAGATATGTTTTTCTTTACATGGAAATCTAACTATAAAAAATAATAGTTACAATATCTAGTTTTAGGTAAACTGCAGTCAAATCAGCTAAAATAATATATGTAAATAACGTACATATTTATCTCATAAATATTTTCTTTTTAAAAATTTATTTATTTATTATAAAGATGTGGGGTACAGGTTTAGGTATACAAACATTGATCATGCAAGTACCCTTGTTAATGAGGTATGCCCCCTCCCCTGGCAGTTTCCCTCAACTGCCAGTCCCACCCCACTCCCCTGAGTTTTCCACTACTGCCAATCGCTTTCTTATAGTATTATAATTGTTCAAGGTCACTTTATGAGTGAGAACATATGGAACTCAGTTTTTTGTTTCTGTGATAAATCACTTAGTATGATAGACTCCAAATCCATCCAATTTGCTACAAAGTTCATATGTCTGTCCTTCTTTATGGCTGTATAATATTCTATTGAGTATATGTACCACATTTTTTTATCCAGTCCAGCTTCGATGGGCAACACGGTTGTTTCCATGTTTTTGCTATTGTGAATAGAGCTGCAACAAACAAACATAGGTGTGCAGGTATCTTTTTTTGTAGAATGATTTGAGTTCCTCTGGGTATATTCCCAATAGGGGAATTCCTGGGTCATATGGAAGGTCTATTTCTAGTTCATTCAGAAATCTCCAGACTGTTTTCCAGAGAGGTTGTATGAGTTTGCATTGCCACCAGCAGTGTAGAAGCGTTCCCTTTTCTCCACATTCTCGCCAGCATCTGTTGTTGTTTGTTTTATTAATGATGGCCATTCTTATAGGGGTTAGGTGGTATCTCAGTGTGGTTTTGATTTGCATTTCTCTGATAATGAGTGAGGCTGAGCACTTTTTCATGTGTCTGTTGGCTGCCTGTATATCTTCTTTTGGGAAGTGTCTATTCATGTCTTTTGCCCACTTTTTAAAGGGGCTGTTTGTCTTTTTCCTTTTGGCGCATTTGAGTTCCTTGTAGATCCTAGGTGTTAGGCCTTTGTCAGATATACAGTTGACAAATATTTTTTCCCATTCTGTGGGGTGTCTCCCTGCTCGCTTAATGGTTTCTTTTGCTTTGCAGAAGCTCATTAATTTGATGAGGTCCCACTTGTCTATCTTATTTTTTAAGGTATTGGCCTTTAGGGTTCTGGATAGGTACATATTGATCTCATAAATATTTTCAAAAATGTTTATCATTATTTTGACTACATTTTCAACATGCATCTCTGTTTTCCTTCTTTAATGACAGTTGTTAAAGTTTAATAGAAAATCATTATATAAACAGATGCCATATAGATGTAGATGTGTACATGTATATACATATGACTATTCATGTGTGTATACATATGTACATATATGTATGTAAACACACACATGTGGCTTTAAACGAAGATATTTTAATTTTATGGCTTTAAGAAAAGTAAATACAGAATAGGGTGGTTTTTAAACTGGTAAGATTTTGAAAAGAATTATAATTTGTATGTGAGTTTCTAAGCCATATGAAATTATTTCATAATGATAACAGGTGAATGTCATTTTCTAAAGTTTTTCTAATATATTCTGCAACTATTTTGGCACTTCTACACACCAAAAAGTGCCACTGTGATTACTATGGAGTCAATAATCTCATTCTCTGCTAAAATGGACTTAAGCATCCACCATTATTTTAAGTCTGAACAGTAATATTTTCCTCCAATATCAATTGAGTAATGTATATATTCTTTACAGTACAGCCTCACATAATACAGCTTAAAAATGAGACTACGTATGAGAATGGTCAAGTGACACTCGTATGTGATGCGGAAGGGGAACCGATTCCAGAAATCACTTGGAAAAGAGCTGTGGATGGCATCACATTTTCTGAAGGTGATAAGGTAATAACACCTCAATATAAAGTGGTTTCTAATATCATTTTAATTTTTGTGGTTTTGAATATTATTAAATCTCACATTAATCTCCAATTTACCGTATAACTTGCAGAAATCAAATACATGATTTAAATTTTAAAAAGGCAACTCTATCACAAAGTCAGCCTAAAAAACTTAGAGGAGAAAAGAGTCATTGTGGAATATTTAAAGTCATGTATGAAATATTTTATTTCATACATCACAAAATTTTAGGCTATTGTTATTTTTCTTAGAATTGCTTACATTGACTGTTGGTACACATTTAATCTATAAAATATTTTACTGCAATTTTAACCTCTGCATCTGCTGTGTAATCATCTGGCTTTTGAGAATTTATTGATAGTGAGAAAAGTACTGGAGACAAATAATATTGCTATTTTAAAAACAGAAATAAAAATTTTCAAACCAATACATTTGACCTTAAACCTTCACAATTTCAGTATATTAAATAAATGCTTCTGCTTTTAAAAAATATTGTAGTGAGTGACGAATGTTGGAGGGAATTTGCAAAGATAATTTACTTCAAATTAATTTAGTTTCCATTTTACTTAGACTGGGTCAACAATCCAAGGTCAATAGACCAAATCTGACCTGCAGCTAGTTTTTTGTAGGTAAAGTTTTGGTGGCATTAAAGGGAAAGGTATTTCAAGTTCAATATAGTCTGGCTATCATTTTACTCTTTACTCTTTAGAACTGTCTTAGTGCAGGAAAGATGTAGGTTTCTGCTTTCATGTACTTCAGAATCCAAAAAGGAGAAGTACAATTTCAGCATTTTGATGAGCTTTCACCAAATTAGATCACCACTTAGAAATAAATTAAACATTGCTATATGTTTCACTAAACTCAATGGATTTTCCTTGTTGTTATTTTTTTTACAAATACTTACATAAAACTCCAGATACAGATAAAGGGAAAGATGGTGAAGAAATAACGTGATACAATTGGTATTTTCACAAAAAATTATAAAATTAAGCTATCAGTTCACTTTTCTCTATTTAAGGTTAAAGGAAAGCCTTCCTTAAACTTTTTTCATTGACTTTTACAAAACATTGGTCTTTTAAAAAATTTGTACACCTCAGTTTGCCTTTCATTTATTAGCATTGATTATTAAAAAAAGAAATAGTTTTGTCCATAATATACTTTTTCTATCCTTCTTCACTCATTGTGTTATATTTAGCAAAATGCTAACCCCATAAATTGACTAAAAAGGCATTTTTCTGGTTCATTTATTATCTTTTGAAAGAATTTGTCCTCATGTATCACCTTTTTTGATCCCATTTTCTACTCATAATAGCATTTTTCTTTTTTGGTGGTAGTTGTACTATTTTGATATATTTGTTTTGTATGTTCAAGTAGAAAATCAAATTTATAGAATATGGATGATAATCATAATCTTCAGCAAACCCACAGAAGTGTCATAGTTCACATGGCATTTTTAACAGAAAATCACAGATGTTACTGTGACACAGATGTTACTTGCAAAATCTGAAAAGAATTAAATTTCCATAAAATTTTTGAAAAATGCAATCAATATCTAAAAGTGTCAGGGATTGTTTTCAAATTTAAATGTAACCCATTTATTTAGATGAAATCAATCAAGGGTATTTATTTTCATGTCCTTAACCTGTATTAATTGCACCCTCACATTTTTAATGCTATACTTTCTAATTACTGTCTACTGTAATGTTCCTCAAAGTTCTCTTCTCCGAGTGAGCATTTACTCTTCATTTAACAGAGGTTTACTTATGTATAAGCTGAGAATGAGAGGCAAATTATACTCATTTATTTTATCAATAAAATGTTATCAAGTAACTGGATAGTTGTGATACTTTATTCTAAAATCTGTGTCACAGACCACCCTAAACCAAACACAGAAATTTCTTATATAGAAGCTGTGAAAAATAATCTTCTAGCTTCTCTTTGTTAAGTGCTATCTCTATTAAAGTAGACACAATAGCAAGGTGACTCTCTGCTCACTTGGTCTGTCATTTGGCCCTTCTGGTTCTAAATTGTCCTGTGATGTGACGAGGGACATGGGAAGCTGACACCAGTTTGATCTTGCTTTTGCTATTCATCTAAGTACTAAGCTCTCTAAATCAAAAAAAAAAAAAAAGATTGCCTTTGTTTTTTGGTCACAAGACAGTTATAGAAAACCAAATATGCTTTTCTGAACAACTTTTAGTCAATGGATAAAAAAAAATTAAGACTCTTCATTATTGAAGTTCTAAAAATATTTTTTAAGATCCCAAACTTATTTTTTGGACTCCAGTAATCTTCTTTGGTCCTAATATTTCTCATTTCTTCAACATCACATGCACAGATTGAATGGTTGAGCTGAGCTTTGAAGTCAAGCAAATCTAGTTTTGCATATTAGTTATGGCATTTATGATGCTTAAGTTTTGACAATGTTGTCTGAACTCTTTTTAATATGAGTTTGATTACCTTTAATTGTTGATAATAAAACTTATTTTCCTTATTGTTATAAGGAAGATGAGGGTACTTTATAAATGCAAGTGAAAGCGTTTGCCATATTAAACATATTCAATAAAATTTGTTTTTTATCATTTCATAGTACGTAATTTTTTTTTTTTTTTGAATTGGAGTCTCACTCCGTTGCCCAGCCTGGAGTGCAGTGACATGTTCACGGACATTCCAGCGTCGACCTGCTGACCTCCAGTGATACTTCTGCCTCAGCCTTACAAGTAGCCAGAACTACAGGCATGCACTAACACGCTGGGCTAATTTTTGATTTGTGGTAGAGACGCAGCTCGCCAAGTTGCTGGGGCTGGTCTTGAGCCCATGGGCCCAGGCAATCCCCTCGCCTCAGTCTCCCAAAGTGCTGGGATTACAGGCTGAGAGTACGTAATGTTTTAAGCACAGTTTATTTTGTTGCTTCCATTCTGGGAAAATTCTGGTTGCTAATAGATTCCATAAAACCAGCCACCTAAGGTTTGACTGAATACTAACCATCACAGTATATGGAAATCATATCATTCTTGTCATAGAAAGTAGTTTAAGACTGTACTTTTCATAGAAATCACTTGGAAAGTCTATTGTAATGCAGATGCTTGATTCCCACTCCATGAGTTTGATTTAGCATATCTACCTTGGGATTTAGGAATATACATTTAACAAACTCATCAACTGATGTTATGTAAATGATCTTTGGATAATATTTTGGGAAACAACTCTCAACTCTAAGTCAAGATAACTTTTTTTTAAGTTGAAATTTAAAACTAATTTTTTCAACAGAAAAATGCTCTTAACTCGTTCATTGTCACCTGATGGAGGCTTGCAAAATACAAAACTAAACTGCAGTTTTAAAAGTTCCCATATCCATATATTAGTCAAAATTTTGATGAAATTGCAAATGTGTGGGTCATACACAATAAAATATCATCAGTCTCATATGGTTCAAACTAATAATTTCATCCAACAACAAAACAATATATTTAGCGAATATGTTCATCCTTGTAGATTTTTCAAAGAAGGCGAGAGTCTCAACAGTATCCTATTTTCTTGTCTAAGTACATAATCAATCACCATATAAGACAAAATAAATAATAAATATGTAACTTCTGTTTATAGGTAAGTGAATGTTCTTATACTGAACTCAAGAATTAGATAAACATACTCAAAACAGTGCTAAGTAGCATTTGACTGTGCAGTCTCCCTTGTGGGAGCAGAAATGCAAAGATTGCAATCATGGATGAGAACAGTGGAGAAACTATGGTCTCTGTGGAAAGGTCCTACATAAAAAAAGTGATAAAGGAGTATTTTTAATTTGGTATCCCCATAATCAGATATCTCCTTATTTAGATGGCTGGCAGTCAGTGCTGGCTGTGGGCTGTGAGCTCAGATGGAGCTGTGTTTTGGAATGCCTACACGAAGCCTCTCCAGCATGGCTGTCTTAGAGTAGTCTTCCCTCTGCTATATCCAAAGGTTTTCTCCATTTTCTTCAGAGAGAACATTTCAAGATAATCAGTTCAGACAGATACTGTACTAAGCTTTGAAGTAATGCATTGTCACTTTTGCCACATTATAATGGTCACAAACAAATTATAATGTCAGCCTAAATATAACATGAGAGGACTGAGATTCCCTCTCTTGATGGGGAAGGATTTATACTCGCATTGTAGATGACTATCTTGTGAAAATACATTTGCAACATTTATCTCCAAAAATATTTCCATAAGCTACCAGCCTTGTGGAAAAGAAAACTGACGATCAGGGAAATACAGGGATTTTCCCAAGGTCCCCTAGAGATTTGAACTGTGGTCTTTTACTCTTCATTGTACATCTTCAGGATCCTATTAGGTGTCTGGCTTCACTTCTCATATGAATTTAAATGGTATTTCCATTAAATCAACGCAGTTAGAAACATAGAAGAACATTTGTTTTGCTTCAAAAGTTGCTTATAATCTGAATATGATGGTTAGCAAACACAACAATTATTTAATTTTTCTGTTAATATGCATATATGTAAAACATACTTCTTATAGTGGGTGTTACCAAAAATATTTGAAAGTTCATGTTTTCAGAAACAATCTCAAGGAGGAGCAACAAACCAATGCCTCTCTTGCTTGGCAAGACAGAGAGTAGGGACTCCTGCGCAGATAGACAGAAATTCCTTGAACACTTTGGGATGCACAAAACACATTGTATGCAGCAGAGGTCTCTTTGAATGTGCAGAGACATGGCGGATGCAGGATTCTGGGGGCTTAATCCCCTGCCTAGTGCCAAGCTGCTCAGTGAAGGAGAGGGGTGAGTGATTTTAAAACCATTTGAGTCTGTTCACCACGCCCCCCCCCCCCACGCACACACAGCTGTGTGTGAGCCATCAGTCCCAAGTGAGGGGAATTCTAACCAGGGCACAGCAGTGGTCAACCAGAGCCCAAGTGGAATGGGGAACAAAACCAGCATACCAGCTGCTGCCGTGGTGGCTAGCTCCTAGGCAGGAAAAACCTGCCTGCAGATGGAATCTGACTGGTACAGCCACCAGAAGCAACTGGGGAAGAAACAAACTGGCACCTCTTTTGAGGAGAAAGGCAGAGAATAGGGCCCCAACCAAAAAGAGCTGGAGACACCCTAAACACATTTGGATGCGTGAAACTCATTGAATCCAGCAAAGGTCTCTTTGAACACACAGAGACCAGAAAGCAAAGACAGGCATGGGATCTGGGAAGCTCATTCCCCGCCATGTACCAAGGTTAGTATAGGAACTAAAGTCCTTCCCAGTGAAGAAGTGAGATGAGTGATTCTAAGACTTTCTAAGTTGGTTCATCCCCTCCCAGCTAGGTGCAGGCCATCAGTTACATGCAACAGGAGCTGAAAACTGGTCTGACTAGTTTAGCAGTGATAGAGAAAACGTGCAGTAATGGAAACCTGCCACCAGGTGTAGCAACAAGCAGAAGTGAATGCTTCTCCCTCTCTCAGTGAGGGAATTATGAGAAGAGGGTTGTCACAAATGAGGAAAATTCAGTGGACAAATACAGGAAACCTTCAGAGTCCTAAAGAAATATCATCTGAAAATACAGTATTCAGAGCATGCAATGGAAACCCCACCAGAATGACCTGCCCCAAATGACAGTTACAGAAATCAGAGATTGGATGGCAAGAATGAACAGGAATCAAGAGAAACAAGAGGCAAAACTCAATGACCTCATGCAGGAAGTAAAAGTGGAGTTGGCCAATCTCAAAAAAGCCTATTCTGAAATAAATAACTCCATCCTCAAAATCAATAACAAAGTAACAATCATAGGAAGCAGGATCAACCAAGCAGAGGAAAAAATCTCAGAGCTTGAAGACCAATATATGGAATTAACTCAATCTGTAAAAAACATAGAGAAAAAAAAAATAGAAAGAGCAAAGCCTCCAAGAGGTATGGGGCTATTTCTATAAGCTAAATCTATGCCTGATTGGTATCCCTGAAGCAGGAAGGGATATGGAGAACACCACAGAACAGCATTCTATGAGGTTATCTAAGAAAACTTCCTCCATCTCACCAGAGACACAACCATTCAAGCGATTCAGAGAAGTTCCACATGGTATCAAATGAGAAGACCAAGTCCAAGATGTATAGTAATCCACCTCCACAAAGTAAGCATGAGAGAAAAAATCCTAAAGGCAGTGAGAGAGAAAGGTCAGACTACCTACCAGGAAAGACCCACCAGAATCACACTAGCCTTATTTGCAGAAACACTCCAAGTCAGAAGGGACTGGAGTCCAATTTTTAACATTCGTAAAAGTAAGTAATTCCAGCCAAGAACTTCCTACCCCACCTAGCTAAGCTTCATCAGTGAAGGAGAATTAAAATTATTCAAAGACATCCAATCTCCATGGGAATTGCTGTCTCCAGATCAGCCCTTCAGGAAACATTACGAGAATGTTGAACAAAGAAAAAAGAAAGAAAGAAAAAAAAAAAAGCAAAAGAATGGTCACGTTCATCACAAAAGTACAGGCAAGCACAGAGTTAACAGAGCATACAGAGCACCCACACATATATAAATACAAAAGTTGAAAGGAAACAAAACAGCCCTCTACAAGTCCTATGACAGGAATAAACACTCACATTTCAATATTCCACTTGAACTCGAATGGACTAAATGCACCACTGAAAAGACAAAGAGTGGCAAACTGGATTTAAAAAAGCATGATCCAACAATCTGTTGTCTTTAGGAAACTCATCTCACCCACAGACTCAAAGTTGGAGCCTGGAACATGATCTTTCTAGCAAAGGGAAAACAGAAGAGGCAGAAGTAGCCATTCAGTATCAGACAAAACAGTCTTCAAGCTGTCAAAAGTTAAAAATGACACAGAAGGACACTATATAATGATAAAAGGCTCAATCCACCACCAAGAATTATCCATCTTAAACAAATATGCATGCAGCACTGGAGCACCAGGTTTTATTAAAAAACCACTAAGTAAATTAAGAGAGGATATTGACGCTCACACTATTATAGTTGGAAACCTAAATAACACACTAACAGCTTTAGATAGATCATCGAGATCCAGCACCCCCAACTCAACTCTTGATCAAATGGACTTAATAGACATCTCCCGAACACTTCACCCCAAAATTACAGAGTATACCTTCTACTCCTCAGCACATGGGACTTACTCCAAGATCGATCACATTCTCAGAACAAGCATGAACACATTTCAAAAGATCAAAATAATACCATGCATCTTCTGAGATCACAGTGGAATAAAAAATATCACCACCAACTAGATCCCTCTAAAACACACAAAAGCATGCATGCTAAACAACACACTACTGAACGACTTTTGAGTCAACATGGAAATAAAGACAGAAATAAAAATATTCCTGGAAACAAACAAACAAACAAAAAACCAAAGACACATATTATCAGAATCTCTGTGATGCTATGAAAGCAGTGTCAATAGTAAATTTGATAGCATTGAACACACACATCAAGAAAACAGAAAGATCACAAGGAAATAGCCTAACATCATACCCCAGGGTGCTGAGAGGCAAGATCACAAAAGTCCTAACCTTAGCAGATGAATCCAGATCACCAAGATAAAATCACAATTGCAGGATATAGAAGACAAAAATATCATAGAAATGATCAACAAGACAAAAAGCTGGTTAGTTGAAAGGATAAATATGATAGATGGATTCCTGGTCAGATTGACTTAAAAAAGAGGGAGAAAGTCCTAATAAACAAAATTAGAAATGCAAAAAGCAAAGTCACAACTGACCCTTATATCATTCAAAATATTATTCACTATTACTATGAACACCTGTATGCAAATAAACTAAAAAACATAAAGGAAATGGGGCACTCTCTGACATCATACAACCTCCCTAGGTTGAAAAAGAAGTTATTGAAACTTTAAACATGCCTATAACAATCTAGGAAATCAGCACAGTCACACAAAATCTCCCCATGAAACATATCCCAGGACCAGATGGCGTCCCAGCTGAATTCTATAAGAAATATAAGCAGGAGCTGATACCAATCTTATTGAAATAATTCCAGGCAATTGAGAATGATGGAATTCTCCCCAACTTATTTAATGAAGCTAACGTTATACTGATACCCAAACCTGGTAAAGACCCAATAAGGAAAGGTAATTAAGACCAGTCTTCTTGATGAACATAGACACAAAAATTCTCAACATGATTCTAGCAAATCAGATCCCAATTCACATCTCAAGGATCTTCCACCATGACCAGGTGGGCTTCATTCCTGGGATGCACTGGTTCAAGATTCACAAGACCATTAATATAATTCATTCAATACATTAACGGATGTAAAACCAAGACCACATGATTATATCATTAGATGCAAAAAAGGCATTCAGCAAAATCTAGCATTCATTCTTGATAAAAACCCTTGAGAACCTGGGCATAGAAGGACCATTCTTCAAAACAGCAAAAGCCATATTTATGATAAACTCACAGTCAACATTTTACTCAATGTGCAGAAATTGGAAGCACCCCCCCTAAGACAAGGATGTCCACTCTCATCCTTCCTGTTCAACGTAGTGCTGGAAATTCTAACCAGAGAAAACAGGCAATAGAAGGAAATCATGGGTATCCAGATAGTAAAAGAGGAAGTTATCCCTCTTTGTGGACAATATGATGCTATGCTGTGAACACCCAGGGAAATCTGTCAAATGCGTCCTCACACTGCTAAATGACTTTGGTAAAGTTTTGAGGAACAAAATCAATGTACAAAAGACAGTTGCATTTCTAATCACTAGCAACAAGCATACAGAGAACCACAATTCCATTCACAATATCTCCACAAAAATGAAATACCTTGCACCTATCTAACCAGAAAAGTGAAAGACCTTTTCGAAGAGAACTACAAAACACTGCTCAAAGAAATCAAGGATGACAGAAACTAATGAAAAAACATTCCTTGCTTATGGATTGGAAGAATCAGTATTGTCAAGATGTTCATACTACTCAAGACACTCTACAGATTCAATGAAATACCCATCTGATTACCAACATCATTCTTCTCAGACCTGGAAACAACAATACAGAAATTCGTATGGAAACAGAAAAGAGAAATAATAGCCAAAACAATCTTCACCAAAAGGAACAAAGTGGGAGGTATCACACTTCCAGACTTTAAACTGTTTGGCTGGCTACAGTAACTAAAACAGCCTGGTATTGGTACAAGGATAGGCACAGGCCACTGGAACAGGGCAGTTTCCAGAAGCAAAAATACAGTCTCCCAACCAACTTATCTTCAATAAAGCATCAATAACAATCACTGGGGAAAGGAGACCATATTTAGCAAATGGTGCTGCAAAAACTGACCACATGCAGGAGAATGAAATTGGACCTTTACCTATTACCATATTAAAAAGTCAACTAAAAATGAATCAAATACCTAAACGTAAAGACTATAACAATGCCTACCCTCAAACTATAAGAATCCTATAAGAAAATGTAAACAAAGGAAACTCCCTTATGCACTTCGGAGTCGGCAACAAATTCTTGATCAACTCTCCAATAGCATATGCCATAAAAGCTGAAATAGAAAAGTTGCAAATCATCAAACTGAAAAGCTTTTGTACTGCAAAAGAAACCATTAGGAGAGTAAAGAGACAACCCACAGAATGGGACAAAATATTTGCAAATTATGTGTCTGACAAAGGCTTAACATCCAAAATCTACAAGGAATCAAATGACGTGAAAGGAAAGAAAAATTAAAAAGGGGGCAAAGGACACTAACAGACACTTCTCAAAAGAAGACATACAAGCCACCAATGGACACATGAAAAAATGCTCAACCTCACTAATCCTCAGAGAAATGCAACTCAAAACTACAATGAGATACCACCAAACCCCAGTAAGGATGGCTATCATTAATAAGTCAATAAACAACAGATGGTGGTGCAGGTGCAACGAAAAGGGAGTACTTCTACACTGTTGGTGGGAGTGCAAGCTAGTTAAACCTCTTCAGAAAGTAGTGTGGACTAAAAATCGACCTCCCATATGACCCAACAATCCCTCTCCTGGGAATATACCTAGAGGAACATAAATCGTTCACCAAAAAGAGACGGCACATGCATGTTTATTGGTGTAATATTCATAATAACAAAACCATGGAACCAACTGTGCTACCATTCAAAAATGAACTGGATAAAGAAAATGTGGTACATATACACTGTGGAGTATTACACAGCCATAAAGACGAGCAAAATCATGGACTTTGCAGCAAATTGGATGGAGTTAGACACCAAAATACAATTCAATCTATCATAGCAGCAAATAACTGAATACCTCATGTTCTGACTCCTAAGTGGGTCCTGAAAAACAGATACTTGAGCTCAAGGGAGGGTTCAGCAGTCACTGCCAGGTAGGAAGGGAAGGAAGCGGGTGGAGGACACGTGACAAAGGGTACCTGGTCCACCACCAGGAGAGTGAGGGCCAGTTGAAAGTCCAAACTTCGCCTGCATGCAGCCTACTTATGTAATTAATCCTCACTTGTACCCCACATCTCTATAAGAAAATGTTTAAAAAAGAAAAAAGGAAATAATCTTGAATCTTAACATTATTCGTTTTATAAAATAAATGATTAGCTTAAGATAGTAAATAAATATTTTCAGAGTCCATCTTCAATGAGTAGTGGTTAACGTTTTAATGATAGCAAATTACTAAATACTATGTGCTCCTAATTGCTGTTTTTTGTTGTTTCTTTTTTTGAGTGGGGAGCACAATTTTATACTACAATTCAGACTAATTTCAATTAGTAATAGAATTATGTTATTTCCCACAAATACTATTGGGAAAAAAATTCTTGCCTTTTATATGAAATTTCTCATATTCTAATGGTTCCTGATACTAATAACTCTCCCTTGCTTTGTGGAAGATATTGAGCTATGCATATTAATATGCCTTAAATATTCTTGTATAATGTGATAATGTCCTTCAAAAACAATAAAATTTGTGGTAACAGAGCTATCTTAAACTAATTACTATTTTTATCTGTAATCCAAAGCATCTTACATACATGTAAAATAACATACATTATTTTAAAAACTTCAGATAAATTTTATATATACATAGAAACATATCTACTTTATAAATATTTTCCAATATTCTTTGTTATTTCAGGATACTATTTATTTCTCTATTTTAATTGAATTACTTATCACCAATATTTAATTATCAATTTATTTAAAATTTCTAGACAAAAGTAATATTAATGATAATTCAATTATTAGTGATATTGCTATTAAAATATTGATGCACAATCCTGGGACTATTCAATGATTTATTAAATTAATAAAAGTAATTTTTGCATATTAATATGACATCTTTCTAAGATGTATGTGTGTATATAATTGGAAACCATAGACCTATTTATTTAATCAGTGCTGTATACTTGATTGTACTACTTAAATGTATACAATAAAGCTCAAGACAGAACCAAAGCTATTGCCATAGACTATGAAATAGCTTGGATTAAAGTTCTAAATTGTTTTGTACATACTAAGCAATTTAATATTTTCATTAAAAACTTTATTAAGTAAAATCATGCTTCTTTCAGAGTTGATCTGATAACTATGCAAGATTGTGTGTCTGCAGTGTTTTGATACATTTCTGGCACATAATAAACACTTCCTATTTCCACTTAATATTCACACTTCTTATCTATTATGAACCAAATTTTCTTTATGTCATTGCTTACTATCATTCCTCTTGATTAAATAATATTAGCACATATTAAATCCCAGATATCAATTAATTATAGCGGGAAGCTATATAAAGTGTCACACAACCAAAGCCTAATCCTTACTTTTTAGCTTTTGGTATGTCATTGACCATGTTACCTCTCACATCTGATTTCAGTGTTGAATGTATAAATCAGGATAATAATTCCTACCTGGAAAACGGTTCTGAAGATGAGATGAGATTGCACATAAAATCTTATTCAGTATTGTACCCATTGTTGAGTTGCATTGAGATATTTTTATAAATAACAAAATGAATGTGTTAACTCTGTGTCAGTGACTGACTGCACAAAAGGTACCAGATAACAATTTTCATGTGCATGGTCATATGTACTCTGTGGAAGAATAACGTCCACAAAAACGATTGAATCTTCTACGTTGGCCATCATAAATTGTATTCCCTCACATAGCTATACAGAAGTTTACTCTAAAATAATCACTAGCAACATTAATTCAAATATTTATATAGCAAGATATCTTACAATGTAAATTCTAGATCATGTGGCTGTATATCACATTCCTTTTGGAAGTTGACAATGTCAGAAGTCTGACTTTGGAGCTCATCTTAACCACCTTTATGTTGACTTCAATCTCCATCCATGTTAAGAAGTGCAGATGAGGTTTCTAGCTTCCTATGCTAGGTGAGGATAGGTTCTCAATCCACTCTTAAGGAAAGAAGGCTGGTCTCATCCTATGAGACAGAAAATCAGAAATATCGTAGATATTTTACACCATCATCCTCTTTTTCCCATTTTCTCACATCTAAGGAAGTGAGCCTTTTTTTTTTTTTTGCCTCTTTTTGGGCCAGTGTACACCTCTCATATCATATTGCAGTAAATAGTGATTTGGAAAAGACTCTTCCACAGTATAAGTGCCTAAACAGAGCATTTATGGTAGGGGAGAATAAAGAACATGCTGTGTGTCACAAAACAAGATTTATTAAGAATGATTCGCCGGGCTCGGTGGCTCAGCCTGTAATCCCGCGCCTTTGGGAGGCTGAGGTGAGTGGATCGCCTGAGCCCGCGGGTTCGAGACCCGCCTGGGCAAGCGAGACCTCATCTCTACAATAAATAAAAAAATTAGCCGGGCGTG
>CAUYQG010039890.1:0-45881 GCA_963574415.1 Tarsius wallacei
AGTGAAGGTTGGAGTGGGGAGGAGGGATGTGGGCAACACAGCAAGCTCCAAAAGTAAAACAATTAAAAAAAATCCAAACAAAATAAAATAAAATACACACACACACAGAAAATGAATACCAGCTCATGAACTGAAGAAGAAGGGAGAAAAATATATATGTGAATGGTGCAAGCTTCAAAGGTGGGCAACGTTTCACATGAAGAACTCTGCAGAGATCTTTGAACATTGTGCGAATCGGGGGAGGGGGGTAGGGTGGGGTGGGGGAGTGTCAAAACAAAACAAAACAAAACAACAAGCTAGCAAGTTTATGGAGAATTTCAGATTGGCAATCAGTGAGCCAGACACCCCTTCCCTCCCCAACTTAAAACAGCCACCACCACCATGAGCTCGGAGCAGGACGCGCGCGCGCGCACGCGTGTGTGTGTGTGTGTGTGTGTGTGTGTGTGTGTATTTTTTTTTATTTTGTTTGGATTTTTTTTAATTGTTTTACTTTTGGAGCTTGCTGTGTTGCCCACATCCCTCCTCCCCACTCCAACCTTCACCCTCACTCCCTCTCCACCCATCTCCTCCCAGAAAAAAGAAAGAAAAAAAAGTAAAGTTTTTTTTCTTCTCCTGAGTTCTTCATGTGAGATTGAGCTTGCAAAGAAAAAAAAATGTGAAATGTTATAGACTTGCAGCGTGCTGAGTTCCATCGGGTTTTTTTTTTTAGCATGGTTATGCTAAAATAGAGAAAAAAAAATCCTCATGAACCTGCCACAATCAAGCCTGCATCAACCTTCTGGGTGTGACTTGTGAGTTTTGGCCTTGTGGTGCCAAATCTGAGAGTTTAGTCTGCCATTTAAAAAACTCATTTTCATCTCATGCATTATCGTGCTTGCTACTTTGTCTTAGCAACAATGAACTATAACTGTTTCAAAGACTTTATGGAAAAGAGACATTATATTAATAAAAAAAAAAGCCTGCATGCTGGACATGTATGGTATAATTATTTTTTTTCCTTTTTTTCTTTTGGCTTGGAAATGGACGTTCGAAGACTTATAGCATGGCATTCATTCTTTCGTTTTATTGCCTCATCATGATTTTTTTGAGTTCAGGACAAAAAAGTGCAACCCCACAGCCTTCTTCCCATGAAAGTTTGCATCTGCTCCAAAACTGCTTTGAGTTACTCAGACCTTCAGCCTCCCAATGTAAATGCACTGACGGCATTCCTTGTCAGAGATACCAGAATGGGTTACACATCTAACATGGCAAACGTTAAAGAACTCTTAATGTTTTCTTTTTAATAAGAAATGATGCCCCACTTTGGGGACTAAAATTGTGCTATTGCCGAAAGCAGTCTAAAATTTATTTTTTAAAACAATAAATCTGCCCCATTATTTTTTGGTTTGTTTTATTCTTATTCTTATTTTATTTTATTATTTTTTTTTTTTTGGCTTTTGGTCATTGTCAAATGTGGAATGCTATGGGTTTCTAGTATATAATTTAATTCTAGTTTTTATAATCTGTTAGCCCAGTTAAAATGTATGCTACAGATAAAGGAATGTTATAGATAAATTTGAAAGAGTTAGGTCTGTTTAGCTGTAGATTTTTTAAAAGATTGATGCACTAAATTGTTTACTGTTGTGATGTTAAGGGGGGTAGAGTTTGCAAGGGGACTGTTTAAAAAAGTAGCTTATACAGCATGTGCTTGCAACTTAAATATAAGTTGGGTATGTGTAGTCTTTGCTATACCACTGACTGTATTGAAAACCAAAGTATTAAAAGGGGAAACACCCCATTTATATCTGTAGGGGTATTTTACATTCAAACTGTATGTTTTTTTTTTTCAAAATTAAAGTATTTGGGACTGAATTGCACTAAGATATAACCTGCAAGCATATAATACAAAAAAATTGCAAAACTGTTTAGAACGCTAATAAAATTTATGCAGTTATAAAAATGGCATTACTGCACAGTTTTAAGATGATGCAGATTTTTTTACAGTTGTATTGTGGTGCAGAACTGGATTTTCTGTAACTTAAAAAAAATCCACAGTTTTAAAGGCAATAATCAGTAAATGTTATTTTCAGGGACTGACATCCTGTCTTTAAAAAGAAATGAAAAGTAAATCTTACCACAATAAATATAAAAAAATCTTGTCAGTTACTTTTCTTTTACATATTTTGCTGTGCAAAATTGTTTTATATCTTGAGTTACTAACTAACCACGCGTGATGTTCCTATGTGCTTTTCTTTCATTTTCAATTCTGGTTATATCAAGAGAAAGAATAATCTACAATAATAAACTGCATTTTTTTTTTGTTTCTGTACTCAGTTTCTTAGTGTACAGTTTAACTGGGCCCAACAACTGCATTAGAAGTGTAAAATGCATCCTTTTCTCCAGTGGAAGGATTGATGGGGGAAAAGAGAGGCAGCAATTCAGGGTGAGATTATAGGCTATTTTGTGAGGTGAGGAGGGTGGCCCCATATCGTGATGAGCAATATTTAATGTAGGTGTAAATTATATCTTTTTTTTCTCCCTAAAGTTTTCAGTTTTTGAATGAGCTGAGCCATCATTGCCCTTTGGTGAAAACAAAACAAAAAAATAACCCAATAGTGGAGCTGGGCTTTCTAAACATGGCCCTGAGCTTCTGACCCAGGAGGAAACACATGCAAAGAGAGATGAGCCAGAAAAGCATGGCGCATCAGAGGTGACTTGGGCACACAGGCATTTAATAGTAAAGATAAACAATTCTTTTTGGCTAAAATTGATTATTTTTCCTTTTTCCCTTATACACCATGACATTCTTGTTAGCGAAAGCCTGACAAAATTTAACATAAACACTTTGGACAAATCGAAGTTGTTTTGTTTTGCTTTTTCTTTAACATTGAAGGTCATTTGTCTTACATAGGAAAAAGAAAATCCACCCCTGCTTACATAATCCCAAGTACATATCTGGTTTAAATTGTGTTATCAAATCATATTTCACTGTGAATATTCAGTAGAGGACTTCTCTATTTAGACGAGCTGGTAATGATTTCAGATCATGTTATCCCCCAAAATAAATGCAGAAAATAATACCTTCGTGGAATAGACGCTGTGCTTTGATTTACTGGTATTTACTCCCCAAACAGGCTGTGTGTGGGAGCAAACTTAAAAGATCATTTGGAAAGACTCTAACTACCTTCACTAGTAAGGCTCCTAAGCATTGACCTATTTTAAAATGACACAAATTCATGCAACTAATGTTACAAATTCATGCAGTTTGCACTCTTGGTCAACTTCCCCTAGAACGCCAATAGAATGTTAGACAAAGCCAGCACTGTTTTGAAAATATAGCTAAACACGACGACTTTTGTTTGATTTTGTTTTCAGTATTTTTTTTTAAGATAATACCGCAACTCTGAACGAAAGCCTTATTTTGAAGAAAACAGGTTGTGTCTAACGGTGCCGAGTTCTGGCCAGTTTATCTTCTGGCCTTCTTTTTCACAGAACACGAAGACAGTATATACACTCTACATCTTCACCTTCCTTTATGTTCCAGTGGGATAGAGTCCTGAATCCACACTTCATTTTGCTTAACAAAAGTCTTAATAGTAAACCTACCATCATGGGCTGGAAGTTAGTTGCTCTTGACTTCAGATATTTTCTTTCTTTTTTTCTTTTTCTTTCTTTCTTTCTTTCTTTTTTTTTCCTTCCCTGGATCACAACTAAGAGATACCCGGTCTCCCCCTAAAGAAGCAGAAATGGAGGTATCACTTTTACAAAAAAGCTCAGCATCTGATGAAAGATGTTAGGCAAATACCTTCTCAAAATAAGAGTGACATTCAGGATATAGTTATTGTAATTATCTCGTGAAGAATGAGGCCTGGATCAGGAGAAAAACATAGTTTTTCTCAATAGTTAATTATTTTGATAGGGCTCTACCAGACAGTTGAATATAATAAAGTAAGTTTGGGCCCCACATGTTAGAAAATCAAGTGCAGAAATGCTGGCAGAAATTGGGTTGGGGTGGCTGACTTTAAGAAAAAGTGAACTCCCAGGAATACGCATTTTTAGAAATAACGATCACTAAAGACTGAGAAATACGGTGAGAGTGGCAAACACAAATACATGCTTTTTTACAAAGAACTCTTAAATACTGCTTAGATGCTGTTAATTATAAATAAGTCTCTAAATTTTTTTTCAAAAGAGAGATCATATGAGGAAATCTAGCCTTCCCCTTTACGCTGCGTTTGAGTCTCTGTCTAAATAGTGTTAAAATTCCTTTCATTCCAATTACAGAACTGAGCCCCCTCGCAAGTTGGAGCCATCAGTGGGATACGCCACATTTTGGAAGCCCCAGCATCGTGTACTTACCAGTGTGTTCACAAAATGAAATTTATGTGAGAGCTGTACATTAAAAACATTATTATTATTATTATTATCATTATTTGCAGTCGTGAAGAACAACCTACCCCTGACTTCTGTTTAGTCACCTTTTTAAAGAAAAACTGTTGTGTTAGAGAAGACTATGAAATGTGTAACCTCCATACTAATTAACGATGCCTCTTGTCTGGGGGTCTTAGCTGTAGACCCACAGAAAAATGCAGTTGTGCCTCTTGATGTATGATGCGCGCAACTGAACAGGTGGGATGACTTTCAACCTGTAATATTAGTTTTAAAAATCCACTGAAATTACAAAGACATATATATATGTACATATATATGATGAAAAGTTTCCCAGAATGTAACAGCTAGCATTTTAAAGGCATATATATATATATATATATATATATATATATATATACATATATATATGTGTGTGCACCTTCTAAATAGTACTTTTTCATGCTTATTTCTCTGGCAAATAATTTTACTAAAAAAGCAAAAAAGAAATATTTGACTCCCCTTCCCCCAAACAGATGCCATGGGCAGAAGCTTCAGGGGAACTCAGCTCCCCAGTTTTCTTGTAGGCACTAGATAGCATTGTATTATCAGTGATGTCAAATGTGTTCATTTATCAGATACAGCTGTAAATGAAAACAATGTGTGACAAAATACAAAGTTAGTTAAATACACACCCTCTGTGTGCTTTTTTTTTTTTTTTTTTTTTTTTGGTTCCCTTTTCTTTTCCACTCCAGGCACTCACAAAATCACCTCCCTTTAATTTCCCAGTTTCTTGCCTGTTTCATTTTTCAAAAGCCATGTAATATTTTTTTCACAATATCTCTGACACAGTAATATATTGACATCAAATAGGCAGAGGTACTACTTTTGCCTAGCCAATAAATCTGCTACGGAGACATCATTTCCTCACTCTCAACGCCATAACCACCTGGGTCCCTTTCCACACAGACCACTCCGATGGGAAATACTCTATTTATTACAGAACGCACGAGATGCTAACGCTCTGATCTTTTCTCCCTTATCCGTTCACCCCAGTCGCTTTTATTTAGTAACATCAATTCTAGATTCTTGGGTTCTTTAAGGGTAGAGCTTCCCCTTGCCAAACCACCGCTTTTACTGCTAAAAGCAGTGAACACAAGGCCAGTCGTGGCCATCCTCACAAACATGGCACACAGCTGTCTGGGTAGTCGCATTCCTGGCATTTCCTGGTCTAAATAACTGGAGTTGTGACACATTCGAAGGTTCCCGAGAGAGCAGCACATTGGGAGGCTTTTGTTGCTGTTGTTTTGTTGTTTTTGTTTAGGCCAACTTACTTCCGTATTCACATACTCCTGGCTTTATGAAATGTATTCTTCCAGTATTGGAGACCAATCAAGATATTTAAAAGATTGCCACATGAGAATCTCATTATTATTATTATTATTATTATTACTATTATTATTGCCTGCCAGTAGTTAAAGACTAACTGAGATAGGTTGGAAGACTAAAATACACGAGTGACAACCTTCAGCCGTCCGATTTCCATGCCAGTAAAACACACAACCCAGCTCTCCTTAGCTCTCGTATAAACATTCACCAAGAGGGCATAGGAAGTCAGACTCTCCAGCTTTGGAGTGCTGATATTTCTCCACTACAAGTTGCTGTCATTTGATTTTTTAAAAATAATAATTGTGCCCCTCTCTTTGAAGAAATGTCTTAGGTTTTTTTTGTTTGGGCTTTGCTTTGTTTTTGTTTAGGGAAGTTTTATCCAGAGAGAGAGAGTCTATGATTTTTACCTCTTCTGATGACTCTTCAGGATGCTAAAGGAATAATTTGGGGTCTCTGCCTTCCTTGTTGTTTTGAGGATAATAAGAGAAGCCCTGAAGTTTGTTTCACTCTCAGCCCATCTTAAATCTCAAAGAAGATGTCCCAAGTCACGTAGGACTTACAGCAGTTATAAGGGAGGTGGTCCAGGATCCAGCCATCTGAATCAGGATTTGTTTATTTTTGCATCTGTTTAAAAACACAAGAGCCTTAACCCACCTTCTCCTAACAACACTTTTTTCACTTTCGATATAAATCTTCAAAATCCAGACATCAAACAGTCCCAGAAAAGGAGAATTCTCTCCAGACGTAGCTCCAACCCAGCTCCTGAACAAACGCAGCTCTGTCTGGCATTTTCTCTCGTGGAGGTAGGGGACAGGGTGAGAGAATTTCAGTCTCCCGGGCTGTCTCATGATTGTTGGGGCATAAAGAAGTACAGTCCTGCCACAAATTGGGAGCATCTTGGCCCTTCAGAGAGGAACAAAACAAAGCAAATTGCTTTGCAGAAAGGCATTGCAAACAGCATTTTGAGCTCACTGTTCCCTGTACCATCTGTAGGAGGTGAGAAATGATGGAATTGAGTCCAGAGAAGTGGACGAGAGGCCCAAGGGTCATCTTAGTTACCAGTCTGAATTCCACTTGCTGTGGACAAAGACCCAGAGAACACATACTACAGGAACAAACAAGTTTCCCCTGTCCACTTCTTTAAAACACGCTTACACATGTTTCCTCTTTGAAAACAATTTTAGGGACCAAACCCAAGTGGAGAGATTGGAGGAATTCCTTAATGCCTTCATTTTTGAGCATTTATAAATATATCAGTCTGTGATTTAATGATGGTGACATTTGGACCAGTCAGACATGTTATGCCAATATTTATACGGTCACCACAATAGTCTTAGGACATCACGCCAGTAGTTTTTTATTGTTTAAATTTGAGGACCTTTTATTTAAATTTGAGGGCTGAGATAGAGCAAATCAACAGCACACAAAAATCAGATCTTTATATGAATTTGTCTCAGAGTTGCACAGTTTTCAGCGGCTCCCAAAACACATTGTCCACAGAGGCTCTGATTGGCGTGAACGGTTCCTTACTAAAATCGGCCATCTCCTGGACATCTCTTCAACACAATTCATTTTCTTTCCCTGCCTTTTTATTAAATAACAATGTTCCCTATAATTAGGACTTTGGATTGCAAAATCACATTCCTCTCTGCTACAGAGATTTCATCTTGGATCTTTAGTTATGATTAGAAAGGGGCGTTAATTCAAGAAGGGAGGATGACAGAGGGGTGTCTGCTGAGGTTTGGGAAACAGTGTTTCCCCCCCACACACGCCTCAACCCACCCCTCCCCCCTCCTCCCCCAGCCTGGGCCTGAGTATGAGCTGCAAACCTGGGATTCTAGCTCTAATTATTCTGATTACCCACCTTGCCTGTTTCCAAGTTAAGATTCCAAAGAACTGTTTTTCCTTGCAGTTGGTTCTTTCTATTAGGGAATAGGAGAGACATGAAGCCATATAGAACCGGCAAGGGAGGAGTGAAAATCACTATCCTTCCAGAATCCCCAACAAGGATGGTGAGAAAGTGAATCCTAGCCTGAAAAATTATGTGGGGTGGGGGTGGGGGGCAGATTCTCTTTTTGCAATCATATTTGCCCTTGTTCTCCATGACCTCATCCACTTCTGGAGGCCCATAGAAGTGGGTTTCCAACCTTGTTGTGGGGATTCTCCAGAAGGAAAACCGGCAGGAGGATCCCATTACAACAAGCAATCCCAAGCTAGGCCCAGATAGCAGGGGAGAGGAAGGGACCCGGCATGCAGGGGCTGAGGAAAACATTAGGAACAGAGACCAACCTTGACTTATGACCTCTATGGCCAGAGGTCATTCAGGTCATTCTCGGGGTCCCCACCTCCCACCAGGAAGGATCTGCTTGCAGGGTGACTGACAAGCTGTTGACAGGCCATGAGTTTCCCACAGATTTCTAAAAGCTATAGTGAACTCCCTAACTCTAGGGTATGGGCCCCTGACCACCTGACTCCTGTCCGGTCCCAGGGTTTTCCTCATAATTTTTGGCACCTTTTCCTCCCATGTCCTGTCACCCAGGGGCATTAGAGAGCCTTAGAAGGCACTGCCTTCAGGCCAGCAAGCAGTCACCAAAGCGGAGGCCTGGGACCCAATAAGTCACCACTGCCCCCAGTTTAAGTGCAGACAAAGGCAGGGGTGGGGAGCTGCACTGTGGTAAGAGCTTGGAGGCAGTTCTGGAATGTTTAACGCTGGCTGGAGCTTCTGGTGCAAGGGGCTTGAAGCCTGGAATGGAGAGGAAAGCAGAGAGGATTCAGAGTTTGTCCTCTCCCTGCCTTCCCTCTCCCGTTTTCACGAACAGCTCTCCACCCCACCCTGCTCGCGCTCTTTCTCTCTCCCTCTCTCCATCTTGTCCCAGTCCTTTATACACCTGCTCTGCAGGGGCTCGGTCGCCCTGGCCTTCTCTGTCCAGGCCTGGTGGCTGCAGGGCATGGGCCCACACCCCCCCCTCCCCCCGAGATTCCCGGACAGGCGTGCAGCAGGTGCGCACGGACTGGAGCCCTGGAGCCCAGATGGCCGGCGGGGGCGGGTCCCGACGACTGCCTGAGGCCACAGGAAGTCCCTCCGTGCAGGGACTTCCAGTCCCAGGCCGCTGCGGAGCCCCGGGAAGCCCGCGCGCTCAGGGACGCGAGCAGTGCGCGCCCCTTGGCGATGCCGAACCGCCGCCGGGCGCCGGGGGGCGCTAACGATGACCACACCCCGCACGGCCCCGGGACCTGCCTCCACCCAGGCGCCCGCGCTCCTGCAAGGGGCCTCGGATGTGTGTTGGAATTCGGTTTAAGTTTTCCAAGAGGACGGCCTTGGCCCCGCAGAGCTCTGGGGGTACCAAAAATACCCGACGTGCTGCTCTCCCGGAGGGGCACATGGAGGGAGGGAGCAGCATTCAGCCCAGAAAGGCTCTGCCCTTCACCTTGAGACCCCAGCGCCCCTAGCTAGCGGTCCAGGAACCTTTTGTAAATAAGATCAGCGGCTACAGGTCATTTGATGTTTAATCTATTAATGTTCCGGCCCATTTTCCAGATTTTTTTTTTCTCCCTGCTTCGGTTAGAGACAGAGTAAGAAGGGAAAAGAGAGAGAGAGAAAAAAAAGAGGGAGATCCAGATAGCATGTTTTCAAAGCTTTATGGAAATCTCGACGTGGTTTGGGTTTTCCGTGGTGTAGTTTGACTCACATTTTAAAACAAAGCCAGCCAGGCAAACTTCACTGGGATTGCTCCCACAGTGCCAGGATGAGGGTCTTGCCTGCATTCCCGGATTTAACACAGTTCCAGAAAAATCTCAGGCACTCCGGAACTGTCTTGAGAGGACCAACTTTAAAACAACTAATTTCAGAAAGGATCTCTTCCTAGTAGGGCCTTTTTCTTATGGAACCATCGGTTTGTGAGAGAATTAGGCCAGTATCATTGCAACTTTTTTTTTTTAAATCTCATTTTTACTCCCTCTGTTTTAAGGAAGGATTTATTAATGTGTGGATAAATATATTGAAACTAAAACAATGATGTCAACATCTGAGACACTTTTTCACTAACAGATTTTTTTTTTCTTAAATCCTTTTTGAAGGAACAGAGGAAAAAACCTGTGGTGATTATCCTAAGATTAAATATGTTAAAAGGTGATATTTGTGTCTTTCCATTTTCAAGCAACGAATTCACATATTCTTTTATCTGTCTTTTTAAATTGTTTGTTTGTTTATGCAACTTTTTAAAATACCACACTGTAAAAGGGGGAAGCTATTAAAAGATAAATCTGCAGTTTCTACTTTATGAAATAAAAAGCATTACAAGGGCAGGGTTCATCAGTGGGTTCTGTCCTTGGATAGGCATGCCCAGAACCTGGCCTGAAAGTCCTGTCCCAGAGCAGTCTTCCCATATGAAAGACAGGTGAGCTGCCACAGCCAGACTTTCTATGACTTGGGGCAGCTGGAGACACACACTGACAATCTGCAGCACGTTTTCAGGGCGCACTATCCATGTTAGTTCACTGCACTGTGCAGGTAATGAGCCCTTTTAAAGTCTTCCTTGGAATATCAGTGTACACTCCTGTGCTATTTAAAGCACTTTTCAATTGTTAAGTAAACAGATCAAGCCTAAGAGGCTCTGTGTTAGACATCTGGCTTAGATTACTTCATCGTGGTCCAGCTCAAAACTCTCCTCTCTCACTCCCATGTGAGACCCCTTTTCCCCCACCATCCTTCCCCAATAACAGGTCTGGAGGAAGATAATGAGAATAGAGAAACCACAATGGCTTTTGGATTCCATTCAGGTGTGCAAACAGACTCCCTGCTCACCCGCCCCCACCCCATCTTTTGAAAGTGAATGCCTTGATAACAGGATGGGTTCCCCAGGTGGCCAGAGAGTAGAGGTCATCTTGAGGAAAATGACACCAATGATCTAAAAAGGACATCTACTTTATGAGATTTCAGGCAAGATGCCAAATATCGCATTTAATGAGGCCTGATTCTTTTTTTCCAAAAATAACGGACACTATCAATGATATGGTTAGGAAGGCGAAGACGACGGCATTTTGCAAAGCCTACATCCAATTATTGCTTTGTAATAATTTTCTAAAATTGAAAAGTGCCTCACAAGTATATGATCTCATGTAAATATTCCTTGCCGAAGCTAAACATATGTTTGCAATGCCCCAAAGGAATTACAAAAATATTCTTTCCACAATCTCTTAAGCTTTTAAATTCTATTCACTTGTGTTTCTAAAAGAATCTGTTGTTTCTAAAGATTTTTTTTAAAGTAATCCTATAGGCAAATTTATTTTTTATTTTTAGAGATTAACCATCCGAACTTCGAATGGAGAACAATTGATATTACTGATACACTTTCAGGACTTAAAATTTCAGTATGTCTCTTGTTTCTTTGGGGGGTAAAAATAATATATTTGGCAAGAAATTAATGTACACTAATACACGAGGAACAGTAGTTTAGAATTTGAAAACCGTTTCCAGCATGAAAAGTGAATAAAAGCACATACTGTATTTGGGACTGATACAAGGATACAAATGTATTTATTTGAGGGCTTTGGGCATAGTTTCACCGTTTAGATAAAGGGCATTTGAAAGAATTAGAGAGTTATGTGGAATGAAAATTTAAGTAAAGAAAGATTATATGTTCAGTTACAGCAGCCTGGCGAATTCAGCAGGTGTGTGAGCATAGTCTGTTTGCTCACACCAATTGTAAGGTAATCCAAATAAAAGTGTGGGGGATTAAAGAAAAATAACTGAATATCCACACTGGAAAAAAAATTAGATTGACTTACTAGTTTATCGCAGTTATTGTACACAGATTTGCTGTGACCATGTTGAATTTTTTAAATTAGATTTTAAATATATTTTGACAGTCTGAACTTGTATAGTGTGACTAACTATAGGAAGAAATGACAGGTCTGCTTTGTTATTAAACTGCCGTCTGGAAAATATTGGACTCCATACAGTAAATGATAATTATTTTGCCACTTAGATTAGTACAGCTAATAGCAATAAGGGTTTTTTGAACCATAGAAAGCTAACTACTTTGAATTACTGTGCTTTGTTATTCACTGTGAAGTAAAAAGACTTTTTTTTTAAAGCAACCTCATTTTCATATCACCGTTCTAAGCACTCTCTGCTACTAATTTAAACAGGGAAGAAGTTAATAAATAAAGGGGTGCTATCCAAATGGTTCTATCTGTTAAAAGAACATTTGCAGTTAAGGTCAGCAGAGCCAGCAGAACAGACTAGAGCAAGGAGAAGGAGGGGGAGATGGAAGAGAAAGTGCCCCCAGCAAGTGACCGGTGGACACCGGTTCAGGTGGTTCTCTGAACCTGGGCAGTCTGTGAACACTTGAGAACAGCCCCTCAGAAATGATCTGATCCCCCCTCTGCCTTGAACCCAGGCTCGCTTGGCTTCCTTTAAACTGAGGCTAGCTTCAGAACTGATCCCGACTTCCAGCCAGTGGGTTATGCCATCTCAGCGGCCCAGTAGGGGAACCACAGCTCCTAGGGAGTACACTTGAATTGCAGGCCATTCCCTCCAGGCTGACCCCTTCTCTGGCCTGGCTGGGGCTAGGGCCACCATGCTTTCGCACTCTCCCTTCGGTCCAACTCTGCCCTTTTCAGAAATAGTTAGGCTGCCCTTAATTCTGTCCTCGAAACAGGCTTCATGGTTATTAATTACCCTTTGTTTATTTTAATGTATTTACTAAATCAGGTACCCAAGGGAATCCTCTACATCAGTGATGTGAAAAATCCAGTTGGCTGAAGTCAAAGAGGTACATCTTGCTTTTTGATTTGCATGTGCTTGAGTTTTTCCGTTTGTTTGTTTTTTTGTTTTTTACGAGGGGGAAAGGCAAGAAAGCAAGGAATGCTGCTGATTCCTTAGATGTGAAAGTTCCTGTTTTAGTATTTGGGTTCCACAATCGTGATATTTAGTGCTAAGGACAAGTGATATAAGCAGCATATGTGAGCAAAAACATGCATTTATTCTCCGCATTTATGTTACTCCATAGATGTGGGATGTAGAACAAGGAATCCGGTTTGAGTAAGTGATCCTCAGCCTTACCCGACATGAGACTTGAGCCTGTTGACGCTCAAAGAGCTGCTCCTTCTACTGGATTGTCAGATTGCCAATTTGGGCGAATCTGTGCAGCTAGCAACCGTTGCCCTTGACCAGTTTTACCTGGACCTCCTAAACACTCCAAATGTACAGTCACTTATAATTCAGTCCATGCTCACATTTGGAACACTCAGTATCATTTCAAAGCATGTTCCCCACTTCTGCATTCAAATGTGACTACGAGTCTTCCCCCACTTCAATTGTTGACAGAAGGGGGGGGGAGGAGACAGGTGGGAGGCAGAAATCTGATTTTCAGTGACCAAAAAAATGAAATTGAGCTATTTAAATGGGTTTTCAATTGCAAGTATCCTGGCGTGAATTTAATTATGAACCCTCTTCGTTTGAAAAGCTAGACCTACACTCTTACACCAATAATTACTTAGTGTCATGGTTTTATGTATTCTTGTCACCTCTTATTGGCTAATGGAACAACGTTTGATTTTTTTATTAAAAATTTTGCTTGCTGAGAAATTTGCATGAAATACATTTTTTGATTTCTAATGAAACTGAGGGGGGCAAAAGTCATACTGTCAAATTGCTACTCTTGGGAAAGGGCCCTCTGTAAGGATCCAGTGAGTTGAGTGTGTTGGAAAAACAGACCCCTATCTTTTCCCACTATGTAAAAATAGTATCTGATTATTTACTTATACGCAGTGTGATGAGAGTCTTCCTTTGAATAACTGGATTGCAAATATTTAATATAATTTATTTTCTAACTTTATACAAAATTGACATTTTCCTTGACAGTTTCCATGTATAGATTTAAATTCAGTGTTTGCCTTTGGGGTGAATTTGTGTGTCCGAGTGTATGCATGCAGTTCCAAATACTTTATTCCTTTCTTGTCCTTGTCTTTATAATTGCAATTTGAAAACTACCTACTAAATATGATGATCTGGGTCCACTGGCAGGTTTCGTGACATTGAAACCATCCATTTTGAGCAAAGAGTTAATGAACTTTAAAGGCAAGGTTCACACTGGTCTTGACCCCCTGATAATATTTCAAATAAGGTTACTGGTGGAAGAGAAATCAAATTTCAGCTGTGAACATGATTGACAGACAAGAGCAAGGAAGAGAAAGGCATTTGGTCAGATGGGGAATTTGGGGAGAAGGAGGACAATTCCTTGAAGTTACTCAGTGATATTAGATATTATAAGCTGATATATGAAAAGTTCAATACTTGGTACTCTTGGGAGAGTTGTTTCATTTATGTTTTTTGAAGATCACTAGTTAAGGGTTTTCAGTGGTGGAAGCCAAAACTGGTGAACCCACTAGCTGTTCTGCTCCCTTGCTAATTTCAACCATCTACAGCTTCATGACTTATTTCTAGCAATTTTCTAGGCTTGGATATAAAAATTAAATCACAAGCCATTTGGGGAGCCATTTAATTACCTTCCATTTATTCTCAGAAACACAGTCTAGATTATATTATGGTTCATGGGCATATTACAAAATATTCATCCCAAGTGGTGTCGCAAAAAGATTAATCAACCAAAATGCATGCTGTATCGATTGTCCCTTCTCAAACAAGGTCTTCCGACATGAAGACCAACACAGACAACAATTACATACTGGTTGTGGGTCTTTCACTCAATCTGAATATTTGATGTACATTTTTCCATGGTAGCATCATTGCCATGGAAACACGTGATGAGGTTGTTTGGCCACTAAAGGTGGCTTTTGAATTAGCCTTCTAGGCTGTCTTCTAGCATGAATTGTCACAAGGGGATAACACAACTCCACATGGATTGCACTAGAGTAGAAATCAGGCCTTCAAAACATATTCATGCATCTTATGTGCTGAAACACTGATTTGGAAGGTGGGGACAGACTTTAGTCTGCTCATGTCTATGCTCTGCCCATTTCAGATGTTCCTGATATTGGCTAAGACTCATCCGGATGCAACCAAGCCTTACAAAGCTGCCTCGGGGCAGGGGAAGTAGGGTGGGACACATACCTAGGGGAGCTTTCCTGTCACCTATGGGAGAGACCCATGGAACTGGTAGAAACAGCACTTACTGGGTTCTAAGTACCCACCGATTTTTTTTTCCGGTCTTGTAATGGATGGAGTGGACATCTTTCACCCTGACAGTACTTATTCCTATGATATGAATTCAAAAATTGTCAAATATAAGGAAGGCTTTATTATTTTATGAACTGGGACAAAAACAAAACAAAAACAGTAAAAGTACTCAAAAATCTTGTTTCTATTTTGCATACCTGTCTTCCCGTGCTACCCATCATCATCCAGAAATAAAATGTAAATGTGGTTTCCCAATGCCCAGTGTTGGTGTGGGTGCCTTAGTACAGTGTTTGTAACTATTTTGGTCAAATCTACAAGTAAAGAAGTCATAACCTAGTTTCCTTTGCAAAGCCCATCAAAATATTTTAAAAGAAATGGTAAACCAGGTGTTCCCATGCGAAAAATATGTAAGTTCTGGTTTCTTGATGCTTCTGTTTGAAAAGCCCAGGTGGCTAGACTCGATCCTGTCTTCACTACAGGCCTCTGGGGGCTTCTAAATACTCGGTTTTTAAAGTAAATCCCCCACCCACACGAAGGGAAGGAGGAGAATGCAGTCTTTCTTGCGGATTTGGAACAGGGACCAATCTACCCCAAATTCCACCAGTATGTCTCAAGCAAATTGCATCAATGTGTCTGTTGGCACTGAGAAAATAAGGCCAAACAATTTTGTTGAAAGTGTTTTATCATTTGGACTCACCCTAATTGTTTTCTGCTATTGTTTGTTTATTGAGATTGCGCCCCACCCTAACGACCACCACAGCCCTTTCCCATACAGGCTGGCTGATGTTTTTCTTTCTGTGGAGCAGCCGATTTAATCAATTAATTCTAACTAGGCATGTACAGGGTAACCAGCCTAATGATGCCATACGAATTTGTATTATATCCAGTCTACTCTTGGGTACTTTAGAAGAGGCTGCTTCAAAGAAACGTGCGTTTGGTGGGGGGAGAAGGAATTTCTGCAAAAGTGCAACACTCGTTACTTAAAATGATGCTTCTGTAGAGCTTTCATTCTGAAAGCACACATTCAGATTTACGGCTGCCGTTCACAGATGCCAGTGTTTAAACTCTCTTCACCTGCTGCTTGTGGAAGTCTTTTATTTCTCCAATCCAGAAATTACTATAAAGTTGTCGGTTTTGAATCTGCAGTTCTTCCTTTTCCTGGCACCTAATGAAGTTATCAGCAATAAGTGCTTTTGTTTTTTTTGGTTTGTTTTGGTCTCCATTTTGCAAAATTTGGAAAATGCTAGGACAAGAGTAAGCCAGTGGGAAAATCTAGCATGCCTCTCTTTCCTCTATCTGCAGGAAACGTAATAAAGCTATTAGCACTTATATAACTTCAGATAGGAACTAATGCCAAATGCAAGAGGGGAGGATGCAGTCTCGGTGCCCCGTGGGAAAATTCAAACCAGCTAAGGGACTTAGGAGTATTGTCAAGGGAGACAAGGTAGCCGCAGAGCTGTGACCTCAGGTGTAAGTTGGACGATATTAACACCTAATTAACAACCCAGGGGTACATCCTACAACTTAATCACCGCTGAGGTGAGAATGACAGTTCAAAAAAGAAAGGCAAAGGGAGATTGTGGTGGTAGGATTTTGTTTTCCTTTCTTCCCTCAGCATCGTCTAATAATGTAGTTTTCACATGCAGCTAGTGACGCTGATTTCTTTTTAGTCCTCTCAGTCTATTGAAAAGCACAGTAAGTTCATTTGCTAGCAGGTAGGCAGTGGAGGTGAGAATTGAATTGATCTGAAACGCTCTGAGAAATTGACCCTGAGGTCGCTCTTCCCTTCAATTGGGTTCCACAGACAAAGTTTCTTTTCTTCTTCCCTGCCTCCTGCCTGCCGCCAGCCTCAGAGTTGAGTTGGGGTTTGTAATTATTTAAAGGGATTCTAACACCGGTGTTGACTCCCCCCTCTGCAAAGTTAATCAAAATAGAGACCTTTTGTCACCAGTGGTAGTTAATTAAAGGGCTTGAGTCTACACTGCTGTGGTGTGTCCTTGGCTTGTTTATGTTTTAAAATGAGGTTCATTCCTGATGTACAGGAAATGGGGGAGAAAGCCAACATGAGAGTCTCTTACTGGGCTGAACATTTTGAACAGGAGAATGGAATTTTCTGTTTACTTTCTTTACTTATCCCCCCCGCCCCCGGTGTGTGTGTGTGTGTGTGTGTGTGTGTGTGTGTGTGTGTGTGAGATTAGAATCCTTTCCAAAAAATCATAAGGTTCACACTAGACATATCACAGTGTTTGAAATCAAGCACTGCATTTTCGAAGGCGTGCAAGTATGCTAGAAGGGACACGGCAACTCTCTCCTCTCAGCAGTGACAGTAGCCAAGAGAGATCAGAAATTCCTTTCCCTGTGTTGACCTATTTGACCCAAGCTAAGAACTGTTTTCTCATTCTTTGCTCCAGTGGGTAGCACATACTTGAAGTTCTGTCCTGATGCTCAAAGAGTGTTTTGTTTATTTGGCGTCGGTTTTCCCCAGACTTTTTATTTTCCTTCTTCTTCTTTTTTTCCCCTCCTTTTAAAACCTGGAACAGTTTCTCACCATTTCCTGGGAGAATGAAAATGCAGAGGACTACACAAAGCTTTATCAGGCGTGTTTTAGGATTTGAGGCTGGGTTTGTCCTTGCATCTTTACAAGGATGGAGAAGGAGTGTATGATGGGGACAGGTTTCTGCCCAGGTCTGAGGACTCCCAGCTCCTCTTCCCTTGAGCAACCTCTTAGAGATTCACCAGACATTCAGAAACCCCGATGTCTCATGGCCTTTTTGCATGCTTGACATTCTTCTGACCCAAGGGAGCCACCGAATCAGAACTTTCCTAACTGCTGCTTTCTGGGTCTGGCTCCAGTTTAGTTGTTAGTGACAAAGTTGTTGGTCAAAATGTGTTGTGTCCCAAACACTCTAGTCTCCACGGGCAGTTTGGGGAACCTAGTTATTCAGAATGTTACATTGGTTTGCTCTAATCTTTGCGTGCCTACTAACATGCTGACAAGTCCCCAGTCTAAGAGCAGCAAAAACTGTGGTCATAAGATGGCATATGACCTGTGTTCTAAACCATCTGTGGGCAAATAATACTCCCAGTTCCCAGACCCGGCTGGTAGCATTGGAGTTGGAGAGTTTGGGTCTTGACCCTGGAAGAAAAATACAGGGGACAACTTGGTTTCTGCCTGAGAGTGGGAGGTTTTACAAAGGCGTGGTGAAATGTCACCCTGTTCCGAGAGGAGAAATAAATGAGAGATTTGTTTTTATTTTTTTCCTCTTGTTTTATTTGAGCCAGCTGATATTAGTGATGGAAAACCTGCCATTGCTATTACAGAGGAACTTTTATTTTCTAAGGCATTGGTGAGGAGGCAGGATAGGCATGTGGTCCCTGCAAGGTGTTTCTATCTTTACTCAACATTTTACAGTGCCATTCAGATTTCTCCATCCTCTCCAGCATCATTTCTTCCACAATAAAAAAAAAAGGAGTCACCTTCCCACATTGGCCACTGTTAACCAGTAACATTTTCACATTAAGGAAGATGAGATCCTAGTGTGTGATTTCATTGTAAATTCGTCAGGAGTTATTTGCAGAGCTATTGAGGATGCAGTTATTCTGAGAGTGCATCTTTTTACTATTTCTTTAAAATTTAATTGGGATCGGTCCACTGTGTGGTTTTTATTCAAGAGTTTCTTTTTTTTTTCTTTCCTTTCCTTTTATTTTAAAAAATGTGGATTTTGTTTTGTTTTCTATTGCAAGCTACATTAAAGTGATTTGTAATTTATAATCAAAGTTTGGTATCGCTAAAGTAAACTGTGAAAACTGACTTTGGGGTTTTGCCCATAAAATAAACATTTGAAAAAAATATAGCAATGAGCCTTGTAAGTAGAGGCAATGTCAGCACATATATATCTGTATATATGAATATATATGTTTGTGTTTTGTTCCAGAGACTGTTAAAGCTAGTCTTGAAAAAGCATCTTCCAAAACTGTGACTTTTTCTAACATCCAACTAGGTGGATTCACTGATGGAATATAAACACATTTTCTTTAATGAACTTCTAATTTGCTATGTAAACTCCATTCATAATTCACATTTCCTTATGTTTTCAGCTATATTATTTTTGTACTAAAGAGTCAGGGTATGTGTGCTAGAATTCTCTGTCTGCAAGCTATAGTGTTCCTTAGCTTGGAAGACTTTTTTTTTTCTTTCCTCCTAACAAGGAAGCTCATTTAGAAAGAAATGTTTATGTGAAGTGCTTGTCAGTTGGCATTTTTACTGGTTTGCTAACCCAAAGGTAAAATATAAAGCCATGTCTTTTCTTCACTGGCTTGTTGTTACTAGAAGGGTCCCTCCCTTGTTAGCTTGATAAATAATTTTACTAGGGGGACTCTGCTGTATTTTTATGTTTGCTGTCTATTTTCTGCTTGCTGCAAATAAATTTCTGTACTCAGAGGGCACTAAAACTCCAAACACATGGTATTTTCCCATTTTGCTGCTGGTCGCCTGAAATATTTATTCCATCTAGTATGTTTAATTAATTTTTTAAAGGAAAAAATAATTTTTGATTAATATCAAACAAAAATTATATATGTATTCCTCAGGACCATGGGGTTTGAACCCAGAAGGATGGATTTTTGAAAGGTTTTATGTGTCAAACCCTCTCTGATGTTTGTCAAATTGAAGACAAGTGTTAATTTATTGGTGGGAGTCTTGAAGTTTTCTCATTATATATTTTCTCATCTGTCTGTTCAACTTTACATATTAAGCTGTTAATATGAGAAATGTATAGGGCTAAGAATTCTACCTAGAAATAAGGCACTACACAATAAAATATTTGCATTTGAAAAATGATATATCATGTGAAAGTAGAGATGAAATTGATCATGGGTATCAATATCTACATCCACCTGAGTCCTGGGTGTTTCGTCTTGGGATTCATTAATATGGAGGAGAGCTTGGTGTGACTCTCTGGAGCAAAGTGGGCGCCTGGTATAAACCTAGAACAACATACCCCAAAACATTCCAGTAAAATAAAATGTAAATCATTGTATTCTGTAAATTGTAAACACAATGAACATAGCATCTTATAGGCATACAATAAAATGTTTAATGAAGGAATGAATTTATGGCTGTTGCTAAAATAATCATTTTAAGTTAATACCAGATTATCTCATTAATTGAAATATAATTTTTTTCAAAGCTGATATTCTGCTTGTTATTTGCTACTTATTTGCTCATTAGCAGAATTTTATTTCCTGAAACTGGGAAATATTTTTGCACAGGTACCAGAGACATAAATTTGAAACCAGAATACCAGCATACGTAGCCAATGTCAAGGGTATTAGAGAGTCTGAGTCGGAGGTTATACGGAGCTCAGGTTTTGCAAAGATCACCAAAATGAAGAGGAAAATGTGGAAAAAGGGGTCGATGAAAGTTCTAAAATATACATGGAGAGTCACGATCAAGATTTAGAACATTTATTTTCTTGGCCTTTGCACCATAATATTGAATTCAAAAGTTCACTATAGATACATATTTATTTTGCTCTAACTCTAACAATTATAGAGACTATTAGAAACATCTTTTTTTCTTTTCTTTTCCTTTCTTTTTGGCATGTAAAGAAGAGTTGATAGCATTTCTTCTGGCCGCTCGGGGGCCACACCAGTTTGTCAGGAGTTTGAGAAAATTTTCGTGGTGTTTTCTCCATGGAAAAACTGTGGGAGAACTGTGACGTCCCCCAGTTCTGCCCTTTGGAGGTTGTCAAGGCCTCTATAGTCTCTAATGACAACAGCCACCATGTCCTGGGTATCTCATGGGAACTGGACTTATGCCATCTTAGATTCTCACACTATATCTGGGGGGAGGGGCATCTTAATTTCCTTTTTACAGATGAGGAGACTCAGGCACAAAGCACTTAAGGTATCAATTGACCCTATGCTATAGTCATGCAGATGTTTAGACACCATCCTGCCTATAGCCTGGTCAGTTGATTGCCTCACTCCTCCTCCATTAAGCAGCCCCAGTTTTAACCTCAACATGTGTAGTGTGAGCCGTGTCTCCTCCCTTTTGGTCATTTTTTTTTCCTGAGTAGGGTTCAGTGAGGCCTGAAAGAAAATGCATATAATCTGATTAGTATCAAAGCTGGAGCTACAACTCCTTGTGGTCTTGACCCAGGGCCCCTCTGAAAATGATTCTGTGGTTTGATTTTGGTAGGTAATGGAGTAGCCTTTTAAAACTCAAACAAAAAATACTGTTCTTTCACAAGCATTTAAAGAATAATAAATGGTACATTTCCCTAATACTCTGTAATGTATAAAGTATCAGGTGCACCATTGACACTCAGGAAATTGCTGATAGTGAAGATAAATCAACATTAAATCACTCCAGTGAAAGCCCCACTTAATAAAAAGTTGTCAGCAAAATCTGTAGTAACAACTGAAAAGAGTGCACAGTTTCCACATCTGTAAGATAGGGTTAGTCCTTTCAACGTCATGTGTAAAGGAGCAAATAGGATAATAGTATATGAAGCATCTGGATTAAATATGATAACGTATGTAAAGCACTTGGCACAGGGTAGACACTCAACCATGCTTGGCTTTGGAGAGTCTTACATGGAATAAGAATTTGACCTTGACACCTTTCAAGCTTTCATTCATTTTTAGAATAACTTTACTATTGTGATATTGGACTTTCCCCCCTCCTTTTTAAAATCAGTGTTCTAAAGTTAGAAAATTGAGAAAAACATAAAACTGTAGCTTATAGCTTTTTTTAATATTAAAAAATACTACACCTCTGCCCCCCGAAAAATAACAAAGGTATGCTTAGAATATTTTGAAGTCAATTAGTTTAGGGAAAGTTCAGATTAGACAAAGTTAAACTCTTCATTTTGCTGTTGTCCATCTCAGAGCCTTTCTTTGCTAATGTGCTTGGTGACCCTCTGTGGAGAGGAATTAACACAGATGGCATGCAACACTTCTAGACTTCTGTGAACATAGAACCTGTGTTTTAATCAGTCAACCCAAGGAACCTGCGTTGTGTAGGGCAGTCTTGGAAAATGTTTGCCTAAAGTATTGGTCTCAACTTATTTATTTATTTAGTACCAAAGTACTCTTTTCTTAATTTTCCCCCATGAAACCCATTATCTGAAGAATTCATTTGTCATTGTCATAATCAGATCAGTCGTAGCTGTTTTATAATTCTATTGATGAATACTCAGTCACAAGAAAAGAAAACCTTATCATGGGGACAATCCTATAGGTCTTCACAAAAATGAGAATGACTTGTGGGTGCCATTACTGCATTCAGAGGTTCCTTATGGAATTTCAGGACCCTGGTTTAGGACCCTCTGCTCTTGTGGAAAACACAGGATTCAGATCTAATTGTTTTTCTTTCTCACTTTTTAAATTTAATTTTTATTTTAGATTCAGGAAGTACATATGCAGGTTTGGTAAATGGGTTTATTATGTGATGACAATGTTTGGGCTTCTGCTGAACCCATCACCCACATAGTGAACATGGTACCTAATAGGTCGTTTTTCAACCCTTGCCCCGCTCCGTCCCTCCTCACTGTCTAATTTGTCTCAGTCATTTGTGATTGAATGAACCTTCCAGGAAAAGCTGACATAGTGCTAAGAGTATATTAATTTCCTAGGGATTCTTTGGGATGTAAAAACTCTGCCTTCAAGTTTCTGTTCCTTTACTATAAGGATAAAGGTATCTATTAAGGATTATAAAATACAAGCTGACTTGGTGGGAGATTGAGGGTAGAGGTTCATTCTCTCTGTCCTGCTTCCCACCCTTATCTCTTTTTGCTGATGTGTGGTGTTCTTTCTGCAGAAGGCAGACAGGCCTTCTCTGCTTTGCAGTCAGCACACTATTCCCACCTTCATCCATGGGTGCAACCTAAACATGCCCTTTCTTTTTAAGCCTCTAGCAAAGTTTGATTAGAGGTTCTAAATTCCAATTCTCAGAAGAGGTAGCTGATTGACTCTTCTTGGTTGGCTGTCTAGCTGTCATCCAATCAGCAGGTTGGTCCTCATGGCAGGCTGTCTGCCTTATCAGATTTTCTGAGAATGAGATTATGGGATTGGGCAGGGCTTTGGCAATGACCAGTTCCCAACACAGGAGAGGGACACTGATTCCTGAGATTTATCTATACCTCTTTTGGAGATGAGATCCTGAGATTTATCCATATCTCTTTTGGAGATGGGAGTGAATAGGACTGGGACATAAACAGGTCCCTGGACCTAAAGGCTGGGTTGCCAACCTTGGATGCACTTAGGGTGCTTTAGAAAACATCGATGCCCTTCCTCGGACCAATTAAATTAGAACCTTGAGGGGCCAGTGGGGCTCAAACATCAGTATTTTTTTAAAAAATTCCCAGTAATTCTAATGTCCAACTAGGATTGAGAACTAGTAGAAGAATCCAAGGGCCACAGTTATCTGCAAAACCCCAAAAAGTGAAGAAATCACTGGTGAATGCCCCACAGTTCACTGTGTGTCTTACAACTCAGTGTTTTTCAGGTCCAATTTAAAATTAAAAGGGAAGAACAATTGCTTTGTGCTTTCTCTGCTTCATCTGACCCTCCCAGTTCTGTATTGGCTTTGACTATTTTTTATAAGCAAAACCAAGGCATCCAGAGGCCTCAGTTTTGAACCAGAGTTGGCCACTAAGCAGTGATGTGACCCTGTTAGATCACATTACCTCAATTGTTCTGCTGAGTCTCATCCTTCACTTTTGGAAAATGGGTCGACGGAGCTATGATCAGAGGCCTTCTATGGGTCTAGCACAATCAGCGAGGTGACCAGTTCATCGCAGAGCCAGCATGTGATCCAAGGGAGATATAGAAGATTTGAAGATTTTGAGCTGGTAGAATGGCTCATTTTATTTATTTATTTATTTATTTTGTGTTGAAGTCTCACTCTGTCGCCCAGACTGGAGTGCAGTGGCCGCTCCCGGCCACCGCAGCCTGGACCTGCTGGGCTCCGGCGATCCTTTCGCCTCAGCCTTCCAAGTAGCTGGAACTACAGGCGTGCACTACCACGCCGGCTAATTTTTGGATTTATTGTAGAGATGAGGTCTCACCAAGTTGCCCAGGCGGGTCTCGAACCCGCGGGCTCAGGCAATCCACTCACCTCAGCCTCCCAAGGTGCGGGATTACAGGCTGAGCCACCGAGCCGGGCTTGACTAGTTTTAATTGACTGATATCTAGGGGCTCAGCTCTGTGCAGTTCAGCTCTTGAAAAACACTGGACATGAGGTGGTTCCCACCAACACACTACACCCTCTGTTCCCTGCCTCTTCTATAAAAAAGAGATACAATAGCTTCAAAATTGCTGTTATTTCTAGACAATGTGATTGTCTACACAGAAAAAGGTAAAAGAATCTACAGACAGATCATAAGAAAAAAGAGTTCAGGAAAGTAACTGGAATCAAGATCAATATACAAAAATCAACACAATTCTAATCATACAGCAGCAAACAACCAATCTTAAAATATATATTTAAGAGTCCATTCATAATACCAACAAAATCCATGTCATCTAATTATAACATAAAGGATAGATATAAGAGCTGATGAAGAAAATGCTAAAACAGTATTGAAAGACACTAACAAGAACTTAACGTTATAGGATGATGTTTTATGTTCATAGGTCCTCAATATCATAAAAGGTCAATTATTAGCAAATTTACCTTTAAATTCCATGTGATGCAAATAAATACCGATTTTCTTGACCTCCGTAAAGTGCTCCTAAAATTCATATAGAAGAGAAAGAACCAAAAAGAGCCTAGAAAAGCATTTTCCAAATTGTGATGCAGACATTTTTAGAGGTTTCCAAGATACATGAGTTCAAAAATATTTTCACACTAATGCTGAGACATTATTTGCCTTTTTCCCTCTCATTCTCTCATTAGTCTACTGGGGAGTTTTCCAGAGACTACACAAAGTGTGATATTACAATAGATTGTATGCAGAAGTAGATATGAGAATCTAGCAGTCGTCAATGAAGCAGACATGAGAATCTAGCTATCTTCTATTAAGCTAGACATTAAAGAAATTGCAACACTATGAAATAATGCTATTCTTCTTAACTTTTGTTTTGAAAATTTTTTTAATTAAAAATTTTTGTATTAACATGTAATGGGCTTACTAATATTACTTTAAAATGAATTCATTAAAAAATTTTCTCTTGCTGGGCTCGGTGGCTCAGCCTGTAATCCCACGCCTTTGGGAGACTGAGGTGAGTGGATTGCCTGAGCCCGCGGGTTTAAGACCCGCCTGGGCAACTTGGCGAGACCTCATCTCTACAATAAATCAAAAAATTAGCTAGGTGTGGTAGCGCGCACCTGTAATTCCGGCTACTCGGAAGGCTGAGGCAGAAGGATTGCCAGAGCCCAGCAGGTTGAGGCTGCGGTGGCCGGAAGCGGCCACCGCACTCCAGTCTGGGCGACAGTGTGAGACTCCAACTCAAAAAAAAAAAAAAAAATTTCTCTTTTAATTACTAATAGAGTAAATATTGATAGTTATAATCCACATAAACAAAAGCTCTCTGGAGTTCTCAATAATTTCTAAGAATGTAAAGGGATCCTGGACCAAAAAGTTTGAGAAATGCTGGCTTAGACAGCATAAAAAAGAAAGAAAAATAGGGAGTAGATTTTCTTTCCAGATATCAAGACTTATGGTAAAGCTAGAGTAGTTCAATATAGCAGTCAAAATGAAAATGTCTATTATTTGCCAGTTTTGGGTTGGGATGTGAAGAAACAAGAACTCTCACATGCTCCGGGTGGCACTGCAAATTGGTTCAGCTACTTTGGAGAATGATTTGGCAATGTTGAAGATATGCATAACTTAGGACTTGGTAATTCAAATTCTATATTAAAAACCCTTTGGCAATTCAAGCACATATGCACAGAGAGAGATTATGAATTGCTTGCTGCGTTGTTTGTAACAAGGGAAAGCTGGGAACAACCTCTACATCCCCCAATGGAAATGGGAAGGACACACAACCACCCCAGAGTAAGGGTTACCCCTTGGAAGGGAGGGCAAAGAGATGGAAAGGAGAAACAAAGGGCTTTCTGCCATATTTGCATGCTTTGTGTATGAAAGGGAGAAAGGAGGGAGAGAGAGAGAGACAGAGAGAGAGAGAGAGAGAGAGAGACAGAATATACAGCTCCATGTCAACACTGAGTTAAATCTGGGTGATGTGTATATAGGAATGCTTGTATTATTTATTTTTCTGAATGTTTGAAATATTTCATTAAAAAAGCGAGTGACCACAGATTCGAGACCAAACACATTCATTTACATCCTTGTTCTTGATAATGCACACAGTGAAAAGTTGTTGCTTACGAAGAGAAAGTTAAAATTTCAATTCAGGTACAAAGTAGTCTAAATATACACCACAGTCTAGCTCTTCCTATCACTCTGATAGTGTCAAAGGAAGTTTTATTTGTTGTTGGTTTTATAACCAAGCTATTTGGAGGAATGTAGTGGAAGCACGGAGATCAGAGTATTTCAATCTTCTGGTGCCTCTTAGGAGGTGCCATATGTTGAAAGAGTTGTCAGCCAGAAAAACATCCGCTACAAAAGTGCATCCTTCTGGGAAGTCAGTTTGCATAACTTACCCAAGAGTACACTCAGACACTGGGGTGGCATCAAGAAGGGGCAGTGCTCTCTCTCTCCCTCATCTGTGATCATTTCTATGCTTAACCCAGGTGGACTCAAAGATTATTAGTCAAATGAATTACTTTAACAACTCATCAAGAGAGTTTTGGTTTTGGTTTACTCCTTGGGATATCAAGGGGACCAAGCAAGCTAGGTTCATGGATCACCATTTGCATTAACCCCCAAACTTCTGGATGGCAGAGTAGCTCTTATCTAAGCAGTAAGCTAGACAAAGTATGGAACGTTCTAGTCTGTAAAAGTTGAATAGATGCTAGCTTTTACTATTGTTTCTGTTAAATTCCACCAAAAATCATTAAGCATATAGGCTATGGCTTGAATGTTTTTGTTCCTTCGAGATTTATGGCAAAACTTAATCTTCAATGCAATACATTAAGTAAGAGGAGTGGCCTTAAGAGGTGACTGAGTCTCTTCATGAATGAAATTAAGTGCTCTTATAAAAGGGCTCACCTCTCTTGCCCCTCCTTTCAACATTCGAGGCCAGAGCGTTCATCCTATCCGAGGGATACAGAACAAGGCACCATCTTGTAATCAGAGACCAGGTCCTCACCAGACTAGAACCTACCGGCACCATGATCCTGGACTCCCAGCTTCCAGAACTGTGAAAAATAAATTTTTGTTCTTTATAAATGACCCAGGCAGTAGTATTTTGTTATAACAGTACAGACTGAGACAAAATACTTAATGAAAGGCACTATGGCAAGTGGCCTCCTTGTTGGTGATTAGGGAGAAAAAACAATTAAATAACACTTCTCACCATATACATTTATAGAGGTAGCTGGCACAGGTAAATTTCATTTGTTAATTTTAACTTAGCCACTGTCAATTGCTTTTCCATAAGGGGCCAAAAAAACTCTCCAGGAAAAGTACTTAAACTCTTCCCATAACACCATAAAGGTCACTCTTAGTTATGTAAGTAGAGTAACATCTGCTATGGTTTGTATGTTTGTCCTCTCCCAAAGCTATGTCGAAATTTGATTGCCATTGTAACAATATTAAGAAGTGAGACCTTTAAGAAGTGATCAGACCATGAGTGCCCTACCCTTATAAATGGATTCATGGAGTCAGTTCCTTTTAAAGAAATGAATTTGGTTTTTGACTCTCACTCACTCAACCTTCCACCATGTTATGATGCAGCAAGAAGGCCATCTCCAGAAGCCAGTTCCTTGATCTTGGCCTTCTTGATATCCAAACTGTGAGCCAATACATGTCTGTTCATTATCAATTCCCCGTCGGTGGGATTCTGTTATAGCAACATCAATGGACACAGACAACATCCATTGGCCTGAAGAATCTGCAATCTTTCTTGGGGATTTGATGGAAATGAGGAAAGGGAAACTAAATTCGCATGGAACTAAATAGGCTTGAGAGAGGAACAAGATCAAGCCCATGACCTCTTTTCTTTAGATGTTTAACATTATTGGGAACTCTGATGTTTCAGGATAATCTCAGCTAAAGGAAAGGACTTTGAGATCCCAAAGAGAACAAGGAAAATAAGAGCCTGGGATAGTGATCCTTGTTCCACACAGAATATATAGATCATCGTTGGAAAGACAACTCCAGACCCTACCACCCTGTGCAGGTGAGCTTGGGAGTAAAAAACATTATCCCTGTACCCTTTCGACCTGTGTGGGAATCAGGACCAGGGAGGCAACTGGCCTTCAAATGCAGCACCGTGTCACAGCAATAGAAGACAAGGCAGTTGGAAGCCAAGGTCAGTGAGTGGGCAGGTCACAAAGTCTGGTATTTGCAAGTAGAAGAGACCACATTAAGGCTAAGTAAGTTTTTCAGGATCTTGGAGCATTTGGGATAATGAAGTTCATCAAAGTTTGATGCTAGATTTTCTGCTATCCCAACTATGTGCAACTATAACAATCCTATTGGAACATAAAAGGGGAATTATTATATTTACACCCCAAACTAGTGAAGTGGGCCATACTGGTTACACGTACATCTGCAAATCAAACCACTTTAAGGGCATAGCATTATTGTAGAAGTCTGTGACTAGTACTAAAGAAACATGATTTTAAAAGTCAGTCTTTTTACGAATCCTTAGAAATCACCTTAACTGACATGAATAAAAACAGTTAATAAATGGTTTGTACTGTTCAATAACTTTATGTCATGCACTGAGAATATTGTATGCCAAATTACATTAGCTCTGCCTACAAAGAGTTGCTATGAGTAATCCTGTGTACAGGTTTTAGAAGCCAAATTTGTCAGTAGTATGAAATGTAGGCATTTTGGGGTTCAGACTGTAAAATTAAAATTTTAAAGATAATGTTCTAAGTTCTAGAGAGAAAATGTGCAGCCCTCAACATAATGTGCTCCAATATGATACACATCAACTGTGTCCAGAAAGGTGGTACCAAACACTACATGCATTTGGATAACATAATGAAAAGCCTCCACACAACTGAATTTGCCTCTACCAGTTTGAAGTAACCACCAGGACCAGCTACAAACTTTGCAGAGTTCCGTGAAAACTAAAAATGCAGAGCCCACTGTTCAAAAAGCAAGGAAAAAAGTGCCTTTTGAAAAGTACCTAAAGTGGTTCTTTTTCTTCCAAAGTGTCTCTCTCTCAACTTGCCATGGTGTTGCTTTGTTTGTGTTAATTTGCTATTGCTGCATAAAACAACACTCATGCATTCTCACAATATTCATGGGTCAGGAGTCAAGGCACCGCTTAGCTGGGTCCTCTGCTCAGGTTATCTAAAATACTCAAATGCTTAAAATCAAAGAATGGAATAGGAGTTGTGAGGGGCTGAGGTGAAGGAAATGTGAGAAACTATTAATCACCGCACATAACATTTCAGTGGAGCAGGATTATTACACTCTAGAGATCCGTTGTACAACTTTGACCCCACAGTCAACAATAATGTATCATACACTTAAGCATTTACTAAGAGGGTAGATCTCATGTTAAGTGTTCTTACCACGATAAAATAAAAATAAATAATTGAAATTTTATCTATTTCTAGACAATTACTATTCACTCTGATTCTGAAAATCATGTTATGAAGATTAAAGGAACGTTATTGTTCTGAGATTTATGCTGAGAGTCTTTCAATTTCTCTACGAAAGTGCGAAAGCCACTGAATATGGAAAACAGGCTGTTTCCTCATTTATCTTAATGCTCAGCTCACAGAGTTCTTGTAAAGATGAAATGAAATAGTGGAAGTCCCTTATAGGCTGTAAAGTGCTATCCAGTGTAAGGAGGCATTAGTGTTAAAATTATTGACAATAGCAGAGACCACACTACCAAATTACGTTTTTTTTTTTTAGCAATACTATTTTCCAATGAAAAGTAAAACTATAACTCTTTGGGGTTTTGTCATCTCATGATTACTTAGGAGCTTATCTGATCTATCCTGTTCTGTTTCTGAACAAGCACAAACATCCTTCCTTTTAAAGCCCCTGTATCTCATGACTTTAGTGAGATCCTACCTCTCATGCTGGTTCTTACTGATTGATGTTATGCACTCATATCGTGATTGCTGATTTGGGAAGACAGCACCAAGAAATCATATACTGCAGAAAAGCAGCACTAAAATTGAAGGAAGTTTCACCTGAATGTAGACATTCTGCCTTCCCAAGTACTTGGCTTCTGGTTATTCCAGAGAATATCAGGATTATGGAGTCCTTTGCTAACAAGAGTCATAGATGTTCATACTCAGGACTTTCTCAGTAGGTTAGAAAAGATCTTTTTCCTCAGGCTAGTACATGCTATCCCAAAGTACTTGAAAATAGTCTTTAAAATTCTGGATGTGAAAGCGGTAACTTTCAGGCCAACTCTTCTGACAATTGGCTTCTCCACATCTAAAGTGATTCATCATGTTATCCTGAATCCAGAATTCAGTCCCAATGCACTCCACAGGGTTGACACAGAAGTCACAAGTTATGAGATACAGTACTTGAAGCAGTTGATGGGTGTGGGGCTCTCTGTAATCTAACAGCTCCCCTTAATAAAACAAAATGCAAGGCCTTCCAAGGTTTTTAGTAGGGAATAGCAGGAGGAGAAATCTTTGGGTAGAAAGGAAGGGCTTTCTGAGAGCCCATAGATTTTTTTTTTCTTTCAGTTTTTCAATATGTAGGCCCTGGGGGTATGCTGCCCCCCGCTTGAGGATTTCGGCTCAACTATAGGCCGCAATCAAAGCTATTTCCTATTGCTCTTACAGTGCAACTAGAAGATCCTTGAAAAAGAAATATATTAAAACCAAGGAAGAAAACAAAAACATAAGGAACAGAATATACAATATTCTAGTCAGGCTACATGTACAGTTTTCTGATCCTGCAGTCACCAACTCACTTACTGATGCATGGACCTGGGCCATTCCATGTTCTTTCTGAATGATCTTCAGCTCTTATGTCGTCTCACGATTACTTAGGAGCTTGTCTAATCTATCCTGTCCTGTTTCTGGACAAGCACAAACATCGTTCCTTGTAAAGCCCCAATCTTCTCATGAATTCGTGCTGCCAAGGGTCTTAGTTATAAGATCTGGTCTGAAAGCTAAGTGGCATCCCTTCCCAACTCATTGCCATAAGATTCAGGCTATTTCATCACAAGGCATTATGACAGTTCCTTCCCCATTCGCCCATTCCATTTCCAGGTTATTTAGAGAATAAAACTTTTGTGCCCCAACTCTGGAAATATGTGAAATACTCAAACAAACAAAAACTTTTAGAGGGCTTAAAACAACCTCTCATAGAAGGGGCAACTTACCTATGTTGGCAGGGGAACACTGTATGCTTCCCTGCACTGATTCACTCACTGCTTCCTTACTACTTCAGAACATTTTGTCTTTACTCATGCTGGCTCAAAGCTCCCTTTCCTGCTTAATGATGAAGTTTTGCGTCCCGTCCCTAATGCTCTGCACAGAGCTAGATGCCCCCACTTTAATATTCAGAGAAGGGTTTCATCTTGGGCTCTGCTCTCTGACCTCAACCATCTTCCCTGGCCAGACGTCTCTGCGCTGCCTCTTTTGTCACGGTGGGCTTCTTTGCCTCGCGATGCCATGGAAAAGCTGTTTAAGCCTTTGCAAAGAAGTGATAGCTCGACTGAAGTTTTCATTGAAAATACATCCTCTTCAGACAGGAATACAGACATGTATTCTCTGTGATAACATTAGATACATCCCCCATTCACATTAACTGCCATATATGCTATATACAAGTTATTTGATTCATTTCTGAAACCAATCCTGCAGTGAATAGTTTCCAGTTGTATAATCAAGGATGCAAACTCTGCTTTCCTCCAAAGGTCAGGCTAATATCATTTTAATTTGACACCAGGTGTATTTACTAATCTCCCCCAGTAACACTGAGACACGGTTTTACACACTTTCAATGTCGAAAACCAAAAAATGCTGCTTTTTCTCTTTGGTCCCGACTCCTTTTCCAACAGACAACGTCTAGCCCCGTCCCAGCGTCCCCACTGTCCTCACGGTTCTGTTTCTGCCCCAGTTGTCCCATAGCCTGCGCCTACTCCCCAGCCCTGCTGACCGAGCTTGACGTTCATCTGGGGCTCTCTTGGAAAACACCATGTTCTCATCTCTCCAGCCGCAAGCTCATAGGGCAATGCTGAAGAGCGGATTTCAACAGGAATCTCGGATTTAGGTTTTCATCAACCTCGTCTCAACTGCTTTGTATCTTCCAGAAGTTCTTCAAACTGTCTGGTCCACTCTCAGCATTTTCCTTGTTTTCCAGGGCTACTATGGGTTCATTCTTCTTATTATGACTCTTCTGTTATTTCAGTGGGATTAAAAAAAAAAAAGATCATAACTTTGCCTTGGCACACACTTTTGAAGCAAAAACTCTGAGTTTTCTATTTTCCTAGAATTAATATGCACTATGAGTGTGATAGAGATCTAAGAAGAGTTTGAAAAATAAGTAAATACTTCTACCACGATGGCATGGCACTCCAACCTAATGACGCTCATCCTAGAGTCTGTTAGTTCCTGGCACGACAGATCTCGAGAGAAAACGCCTTCGTTCTTGATCAAGTAAGTTTTCCCTGTAGTATCTTAGGTTAAAAATAATAAAAAGAGGAGAATGATTCAGCAGATCTTGGACTATATATTCTCATTCGGTAAAACTCTCTAGATATTTTAATCCAAATTAAAACATAAACAGACTGAAGAATGATTAATTTCCCTAGGTCCAAGGACAGTTTGACTCAACGAATTTAAATGTTGTTTATCTGATGTGTACGTTGCTTTGTGATGAAATTTCTTTGCCTCGCCAACCACACAACGTGGCAGTTAAAATGCCGGGTTTTTAACAGTCTTGACCTATATGTCTGCTATTAATAAGTGCTTTGTTTCTAAGTACAATTCCATAATAAATGTACTGCTCGTACATGAAGAAAAACATAAATTAACTGAGCTACGAAGGGGTGGCTCTCAAAAGAAAGCCACAATAACTACATGACAGAAGTTCAATATCATTGTTTTTGCATTGTCCTTTGTATCTGAAGATGACATCAATATCATGCATATGAATGGAGGGAAAAAAACTACATATTGTATGCATCTGTACAGTCCTCTGCAAAGATGTTTACGGAAACAGTACAAAGAACTTGTCATTACAGGCAGTTGCCCCTAAAGCTCTAAGCATTAAGTACCACACAGAGGTAGGTCTTGACATCATTTTCATGGCTTGCTTCTTAGACCCTCTCCCACTCAGCTTTGTCCACTGCAGTTCAGACATACATGGAATTCAGAAGACTTAGATTTTGCAATAAATGTTTTACAATGAAATGGCAAGTCTCCCTTATTTGTGATCTTGAAATACTATTTCATGATTCAATAATTTAAGCAATTAAAGAGATGAGGCTTACATAATAAATACTATTTATTATGAAATTATTTAAGGTGTTTATAAGTTGTGGAGTTAAAGGGGGGGCGATGGGATTAATGGTGATAAATATCTTTCTGGGGATGGGGAGACATCAAGGGTGCCTGAACGAAGCAATTTTGTAGACCTAACCCCTAACTGTACCCCATAATACCATAATAAAAAAATTAAAAAAAAAAAGATTGAATGCAAGTACAAAGTACGAAATACATGGAAACATATTTTCATTAAAATTAAGCTAGAAAAATGGATACCACCACTCTAGAAATAAGTATTCATGGAATAACTCGGAGAAACACTTATTTAGATACTCAGTTTTGTGATTTAAAGTACAATAGTTCTTCGGTCTTTGTTGTGCCTTAGACACAATGAATTAATCATTTTCCTTACCTATTCTCATCACAAACAATAACTTTTTCTCAACCAAATAAATAAGGCAATTTGGTTTTTAATAAATTATTTCTTTAATGATTTTGATATTGCTAATATTTTTATTGTCCCTTCCATAGCAATAAAAAATTGCTATTAAACAATTTACACCATTGATATGATTTGAATATCTAGTTACAGTACCTGAAACTAAATTATTTTCATGCTGTGAGATGTTATATATTGTCTTTATAGTAAAATTATGATAAGCCTTTCATATTTCAAAACTTCTCCTGACACAATTTATCTGCCTATAGTAATTATTTTCAGTAATTTTAAATATTTGAAGATATCATGAGTACTTACTGGCGCTCATTTATAATCTAAAATAATCTACTGTTCCTATTACATAAGACTTTTATTATTGTGCTTGAGACTTGACGTTTTCTACAATCTGGAATTTTCCTTACTCAGCAGATATCCTTTCTACCACTCAATGTATGAACCTACATTTTCACCAAGAAAATATTCTCATTGTCCCATGAATAGACCGAGCTCATTCGCATCATTATCCTTCTATTCATTTTGCTTCCTAAAATGTAACATCCTCGTCTCTTCTTGCCAACTGAATTCTAGTATTATGATCATTCAGAAGGCAATACCTATATAATTACCGAATTACTGGTAAAGAAACCTCACATCAAGATTAAACATCCAAAATTTATAGTGTAACACAGCTAGAAGAAAATATATGTAACTATTTGAACACAGAATAAGATCTGTGTTATAAAGCCAACGGAAGAATTTTTTTTTAAAGATCAGTAGAGCTCATGAAAACTTTTCCCACACTAAAAATAAACATTTGAGATCAAATAACAAACAATAAACTAAACTCCTACACAAAAACCTGCATAGAAAGACACCTTTTAAAGCCCCCCTCTCCAATATTTCAGAGCACACCTGAAGGCTGTTTATATTAATTCCTCAAAACAAAAACACTACATTCAAAACCTGTCTTCAATAAGGATTTTCTTCAGGTTTACTTTTAGGATGTCTGCTTGTTTCCACTACTTAATTCTCTCCCCTCCCATTAGGTAGTTTAAATGCCTGGCCTTCATTCATTTGTTCAACAAAGGTTTTTATTGCACCCCAACCACATGCCGGAAACTGTGCTAGAGTCTAAGAATACACTGATGTGTAAAACACATCTGGTCCCTTCCATCACAGAAAGAAGCCTAGTGAAAGATACACTTTAATCAAGTAATCACACAAATTATAGTTTTTAAAAAAGGTACAGAGAACTATGACAGCATATAAAAGTGACTTCGCTTATGAGAGATATGGGATTTGTATGTGACAAGAAAGACTCTACATACAACTGTAAGCTCTTCTAACAGCAGGGGCTCTGTCTTAAATATACAGGTTTTATCCCTTTTTGCATCTCACACAGTGAGTCTTCTATATTTGCTAAATTATTTATTCCAATTAAAATGTTAGGCCCTCCTTATTAACTAGCCGCCTTTTTTTCAACGGCCCACATGAAATCGGCTTTAGGATGATTGATACTTTAGGCTAGATACTTTGAAACAGTTTATAAATACTTTTATTCTTATAGGGTCAACCAATTACAAGGAATCTTACCTAAGTTATGACTTCGTGATCAGTGTTACCCGATTTAAAGGTAGAATACTATTTGAACAGCAAAGAAATGAAAAATTTGTATTTCTTAAAAATAATTATTGACATAATTTCACATACTAAAACAATGTAAAAAGCTTTAAGTTTTTTCCACTAACAGTACACATAGGTTGTAAATAGTATTTTTTAAATGCACATATTTTACATTGTATATCCTGGAAGTTTATTTATTACTAGTTCACAAATGTCTTTGCATTGCTTGGAAGTATTTAGTGAACCAAAGTCAACACTGTCTTCTCCAAAGTGACCTGATGTACTATCCAGGACATTAAGTTCTAGTTCCGGCAAATTAGAAGGCAGGTAAGAACTCTCTTGAGATGCCCACGATAACTTGCTTTTTTCTGAATATTTGCGGCCAGTCCCTGTTTCAAGTTTAGCAGAGACGTCTTGACTTCTCTTTGTCACTTCAGAATCAGGCATACTACTTCGGTCGATTTGGTTCTCTTTTTCTTCAGTCCAATGTGATGAAGATAAATCACTGGCAGAGATACTAGGTACCTCCTCCAAACTTCCGTCCTGAGTTTTCAAAATACGAGATCTACATGAGCGTACTGGTGATCCAGCTGAAAAAGGTGGGCTAAGAATATAACTCTCCTCACCACTATTTTTCTTTGTGGACAATCTTGTTTCACTAGACTTACTTGTATATCGACTATGTTTTGCATTTTCTGCCTCTGAACTGCTATCATGAGTTTGCAAACTTCTGCTGGTGTCCTCGGTGGCACAGAAATCTTCAGAATAGCAAGGGCTGGTGAAGTCATCTGAATATTTTAGTTCTGAGATATTTTCAGAGCAACTATTTTTACCCGGTATATTTTCACTTAAATCAGCAATGTCATCATCTCTGGTTTTGACCTGCTTATCATCCATTTCTTTAACTATTACAAATTTGTCAGCAACAGCATCCTGTTTGAAAACACAAAGATTTTGGACTTTCATTTCTGCTTTTCCTCCCAAAGTATCTGTATGGGTAAACCTTTCTGGAATAATGGAATTTGCAGGACTCACAATTTCTACTGATGAATCATTATGGGCTCTATTTTTACCACAATCAACTGTCTTTTTTTCAATTGCACATTGTTTTACTTCTTTAGTTACGCTGGGATCATCAAAAACTCCACTAATTTGCCGTGAGGTATTACTACCTTCAGCAAAAGATGCATCTGAATCTAAATCTCCATTCTCAGGCAATTGTGGCTTCTGACTTTGCTCTGCAAAGCTAAATATTTTAACTTTGGATGATGGAATTCCAAGTCCTGTAGGCAAAGTTTTTGCTTGCGTTTTTCTATACTGTTCTCTCTTTTCATGTACTACCAACATACCAGGATTTGTTTGCTTTAAACGAAGCCTTAGTGTATTTGTTAAGCCATAAAGCAGCCTCCCTTTTGGAACTCTCTTTTGGAGGGCACCACTGTTTTTCTCAGGACATTTACTTTTCTTACAGTTTTTAACTTGGTTCTTTTTATGTTGAAGACTCGCTGACTTTTCACGTTCCCCCACAGGAAGCTTGTCCTTCTTACGTTCGGACTGACATGTGGACTTGGAAGATTCTGGTCCCTTCTGATCCTCAGTTCTGTATAACCAGGCTAAGTGAGGATGTATATGAGTGGGACCTGCTATGGGCTGGTCATACAACAAGGACAACTCAACTAACAAAGCATTTAGCAAAGGCAGCTGCCTTATCGTACTAGTTCTATCTTGTTCTGTTGGAGGGTGGCACGTGTGACTAACCGCTCCCATACCCTGACTCGGTGGAGAATCGATAAGCACTGGAGGCCTCTCGTGTGGCGCAGAATTTCTATGTTTTAGAGAACTTCCGTGGGCCGGGGAGCCTGTGCGCCTTTTTTCTGGAGACGCACCATCCAGTTCCTCGGGTGCGCTCATCTGAGGCTCGATGGTGATTTTCCCCGGTGTCGGCGGTAGCTTCTCTTGGGTCAGGCGAGTGTAATACAGAGGAGGAGGGCAGAACGTATTGGCTTCAACGTCCGACTCCGCGGCGTCCTCCCCGACCGGGCTAACGTCCCTGCTGCCGCGGGCGCGAGCCACAGACCTGGTTCTGCCGCGCTCCACGGAACCCACGTTCCCAGCGTGGGCCCGACGGCGGAACACGGCTTCCTCCGCATCCTCCCGCGCCTCGGGGGCTCCTGCCGCATCTCCGGGGCTGCGCTCGCGGGCGGGCCGGGGCTGAGGCTCCTTCCGCGGGGCCCGGGGCCCCTCGGCGCCGCCTCCCGCGGGGGCGGGGGCGAGGGCCCGGGCCGGGGGCCGCTCGGGGAGGCCGGGCCGGCGGCCGCCCAGGTCCGTCAGGCGGCAGGCCAGCGCCACGGCCCCCACGCGCTCCCCCGCCGGGCCGCGCAGCGGGAAGCGGCCGCGGAGGCCGTGGGAGCGCGCGGCGGCGGCGGCGGCCGGGGCCAGCACGGCGTGGGCGGCGGCGGCCAGGGAGACGCGGCCCGCGCCCAGCAGCCGGGGCGGGCGCCCGCGCGGGAGCCGCAGCAGCCAGGCGGCGAGCGGGGTCCGCAGCAGCAGGCGGAGCAGCGCGGCCCGGGGCAGGCGGAAGAGGCAGGCCTTGCCGCGCCCGAAGCGGAGCGGGCCGGGGCCGGGGCCGGGGCCGGGGCCCGGGCCCGCGGCGGGCGGGCGCACCAGCAGCGCGGGGAAGCCCGGCAGGCGGAAGGCCACGGCCAGGCCCGGGGCGGGCCACCCGGCCGCCTCCTCCCGCTCCTCCGCGGCGGCGCCGGGCTCCAGGCGCACCCACTCCACCAGCAGCTCCAGCGAGAAGAGCGGCTCGGAGAGCGCAGCCGCCATGGCCGTTGGCCCAGGGGGCGCCGCCCGCCCCGCCCCGAGCCCCGCGCACCGGAAGCGGAAGCCCCAGGCTCTCGCGAGAGGCAGGGGGGAAAGGCGCTTGTGCCCGCCCTCTCGCGAGACTTGAGGCTGCGCCCTTCGGCATCCCTCGCAGTGTCGGGACTGAGGTTTTGGGACGTGGCTGCGCGTTTCTGGCCTGTGCGGACGAGTGCTCGCTGGGAGCCGTTTTTAGCGCCCAGACCTGTATGAAGACGGTTGTAGATGAAAATACCGAGGCTATAAGTGGAAGAATACAGACAGTGTGGGTTTTTTGGGTCGTGTTTTTATGGCTGCAGTGCCCATGTAATGTGGAGGTCAGGTCCTATTTATCTGAGGAGCATTGAAAAGCGAATCAGGACTCCCTTCCCCGTCCCAAGCCAGAGAAAGCAGCTAGCAAGCCGTCCACAGGCCTTTTCCACCCAAGATGGGACGGTGCCCCGACGGCCTGGGGGCTTCTGCCAGCTCCCAGACACACGTGCACACACACCTGGCCACGTGCAGACAGCCTCCACCACGCTTTGCTCAGGTTCATCACCTTCATTCCAGCCAGACTTGGGCCTTGGCTTCCTGACTCCAACTTTGCAGAGCCTGTGTCACCCGACTGTGGCAAGACTCTTGCTGAAAGGCCTTTAGAGAAAACCCCACACCTTGTGTGGGAGCCATGACCGTTGGCGCCCTAAATATTCTCTGAAAAATCACTGGCATGAGGCAGATTGATTAATAGAAGAGGCATACGAGTTTTTGTTGAAGGTGTAGACATGGAAGTCTTCAGAACGAAGACTCCATTCTTTCTGTAACCTTCAGATGGTATTTATGTTTCTGTAACTCCTTGGAAATTTGGGTCTTCATTCTGAAGGCTCTGGTGAAAGAATGAGTCACCTGTTTGCTAAAACTCGGGACATTTCTTCTGCAAATTGTGAGACAACACTCCAGGTAACAACTTTGGTAGACTGGCTGATCTGGATGAACAAATTCTAAGTGTACTATAAGGGCCCACCCACCAAAAGATAATTCTAGTTTACTGGGCCCCCTCCCGGTAAATAAAATTTGTATACCTTTGTGTCTATTAATCAGTCTGCCTCAGAAAACAGTGTGGCGATTCCTGAAAGATCTAAAAATCGACCTTCCGTACAAACCCAGCAATCCCCATTCTAGGAATATACCCAGAGGAACTCAAATCACTCTATGAAAAAGATACCTGCAAATGCATGTTTACTGCAGCATTACCCACAATAGCAAAAACATGGAACCATTGCAAGTGAACTGGATTTAAAAAAATGTGGTACATATACATGATGGAATATTACGCAGCCATAAAGAAGGGCAAAATTATGAACTTTGCAGCCACTTAGATGGACTTAGAGTATATAATACACTGCGATCTGTCACAGAAACAACTGAGTACCACATGTTCTCACTCTTAAGGACCCTGAACAATTATCATAATTATCATAATACTATATGAAAGGGATTGGCAGTAGTGGGAAACTCCCCGTGGGAAGTAAGGGTAACTGCTCTCAAACCAGGTGAAGTGGGGACCAAAGTGATGTACGACGACCATTTGTATACCTAACCCTGAATTGTACCCCACATCTTCAAAATAAAAATTTTTTTAAAAAGAAAAAAAATCAATCTGCCTCATGCCAGTGATTTTTCGGAGAACCTTTAGGGAGTCAACAGCTATGCTCCACTACACACTTTGTATCAGATCAGCCTTGATGTCTGATCCGATTCCTCACCCCCACCCTTGCTATGTGATCACCCTGGTCTGCCTTCAGCAGAAATGGGAATTAGGTCTGTTTAAGCAGAATTCCCTTTCCTTCTAGTCACTTTTCGTTTATCCAGCCCCCACCCTGCTCCTTGGCTATACTTCCCCATTTGTCCAGTTCTGTATCCAGAACTGAGCCCAGCTCTGTAACAAGGTATCTTTCCTCTTGTTGCAATCGTTCCTGAATAAAACGCTTTTGCCACTTTGCTGTCCAGCTCTGGTTTTTCTCTGACAACATTTCCAGCTGAACAAGCATCATGCATAAGAGTAATGCTAATGATTCCATCCAATAAGATGAAAACATCTACATAAAAGATGAAAATTTCTACATAAAAGCACACCTACAGAAGCAGAGTGTTCTGCACTGTCCAGACATACTCCCAATCCCAATGAGCTAGTCAGCAAGGAATCTACTATAAAGAGCCTCGAATGCTATAGTGAGAAATTAGGCTGTATTCTGCATAAACTGTTTTGATTGAATAAGTAACAGTCATATCAATGTTTGGAAATGCAGCAAGCAGCAGGAATATAAAAGATACAGTCTACTAATCAGAAGTTGGATCCAGAGAAATCTATTAGGAGACGATTGCAGTGGTCTAAGTGGGAGATAATTACAGCCTGCATATGGTCAGTGGCTGTGGAAATAAAAAAGAAGTGACACATAGAAGAGGCATTTGTGCTGGAGGAATTTTTGAATTTGATGATTGGGAGAGAGCAGTTACTGGTAAAAAAATTTCTGCCACTCAAGATGAAAATATTGAAACCACACGCATTTAAGGAAAAAAGGAAACCTTTGAGTTTGGGAAACATAGAGTTTGAGGTGCTTGTTGAGCGTTATGTGGATATGTTCAACTTTACCCGCTTAATACTTGTAGTTATATCGTGTTGATTCTCAGAGTATTGTGATGCTCAAGAGAAATTCTGGATTGAAGAGACCCGATGCTTTAGTGTGAAGACATGAGAGAGAGGTTTCATTGCAATATGAAAACGGACTCGATATTGTCTATGTGCCAGGCACTGAAACTGCTCTCTCCCAGTCATCAAATTCAAAAATTCCTCCAACACAAATGCCTCTTCTGTTCTTGGTCTTGAGTCTCTTACTATGTGCTTTCAGAGGACACATATGTCAAGTTATATCTTCAGTGGATAGATATCGCCTAGAACAATAAAAACTGACATATTCATGAGTGAAAAGCGATGAAGTATTGAGTCCATATGTGCCAGAAAAACGCAATAGGTAAAATTCCACATAGAAGACATTCTGTAGTGGGTCTTTTTGAATAAGGTTCGTAGTGTGGAATAGTATCACTTACATGTCTCCTATATACCTATAGGAAAACAGATGCTCCCCTTCTATAAGGACGTTTCCTCTGTGATATGTAAAGTTTCTATGGAGATAGTAAATTATCTGCCCAGCTACTCTACATAATGATCTTATGTGAATAATATTTTTTAATTGTAAATAATGCTAAACATAACAAAACTTTTGCAATGACAATTATTTTCCATGTTCCTAGAGCACACATAGCACATTGCTGTAGCTGAGAACCCTAATTTCTGGAAGCAAACTATCTGGCTCAAATCCTGGCTTTGTGACCTCGTACTAGTTTCTTAACTCTCCATGATTCATTTTCCTCGTCTGAAAAATATAGTAACTACCTCATAAAATCTTACATGTGTTCATTGAATTAATATTAACAAAACCCTTAGAACAGTGCCTGGCACATAGTAAATATTTGCTAAAATAAATGTTTTATTGATGCCTTGCCACATGGCAGACCTTTTAGGCGAGTGTTTTTAAAAACCTGTGCTATTGTGACTGGAATAAATAATTTATCTACTATGGGCCCATTATTTTCAATCTGTAAAAGTTTACGTGCCCTGTATTCTACCTTTCGTGAAGCGCCAGCTGTTTTTGTCACAGGTAAAGGCAGGGCTAGGCACGAGACTATAGGTTTTTGAAATTTGAAAAGCTATCGTTATTGGAAAAGGAGGCAGAGAAGGATGCAGGTGAAAAGTGTAAGTTTCAGTGTCTGATATGTTGAGTTTGAGCTACTGAGATACATCCAGGTAGAAAGGTCTAAATTAGATATATGGATGTGAAACTTAGAAGAGAGATCTGTACCGAAAATATAAGATAAGAGACATAAAGATGTAGATGGTAACCTAATTTCCTCATGTGAGGCCCGAGTAAGTATAGTAATAAGACATTATTTTCCCCTTTTATGCAAGTTATCTTGCAATTGTGCATATTACACAAATTTTGACTTGATTGCTAATGAATTAGGATCAGAACTCATCCTAACTACCTTTTCTGGAAGGAATAAATTTAGGATGAAAAGAGGCAGATTAAGTCAGCATAATTAACTGAGGTAGCACAGCTGCAAGGCTGATGGAACTTTAATAATTTGGAGAGGATGCAGTGACTGGATTTGCAAAGCTGACTGAGCTGTGAATCTGGCACATTTGAGGCTGTCCGGAATCTGTTGTTACAAGGGCCGTGGACCTGAAAGGATAGATTGGGCAGGTGGATCATTGCAGCAGGGGTTATAACAAAATGGCAGCCAAGGAGTTAAGTAGGAGAGGAACCTCATCTTCTGGGTGGTTGGTGTTGTTGGGAGCAGAAACCCAGACAAGGGAAACGTCAGCCCTCGGGGAGCCCGGGGGCTGGCAAAAGCCAAGTGAATGGCATTACTTCAACCTAATCCAGTTAGCTTCAGAAAACAAAAAGAAGCTCAAATGGTGCCGAGGGAAGTGAGGTAGCCAGCCAGTTGCAGGAGCTGAACAAACACCGATGAAGAGGAGTGTGTGTCTCAGTGGATACGCCAGTGTCCAGGCCTCACTCCAGAAACACCAAATGCTCATGGTGGATCTCACTAGGTGGGGGCATTCTGCTGCTTACAGACTTCCTGGTATAGTCAAGATAAGCTCTAGAACCAGGTATAGCTACCTCTAGTTGAAAGAGACAGATGGGACTGGAGAGGTCTGCCTACCGGGGGAGGATTCAGAGCTAGGGAAGGAAGAACATTTGGGGCAGGAGACAATGGGATTCAACGTCCCTTATTTAGGAAGAGTTCTTTACACCCATGCTTCCTTTCCTCAGTTAAAAGAATATGACAAAAAGGTAGAAGATGCAATAAAAATAATTGTAGAGGTAAAACCAGAGATAACTCTAAAAGGAATTTTTAAAAAACAACAATAAGAAATGCAATTTGCAATTTAAAAGCAGAAATGTGAAAAGGCCAAGTTAAAGCCTTTTCTTTTGTCCGTAGTTAAAAACCCCTCACAGATGCTTGTCTGCATGCAAGTCTGGGAACCTCACCCCTGAGAATTCCTTGAGAGAGAGAGAGAGAGAGAGCCAGGACGTTGGGGTTCCTTTTGCAGCTCTTTTGTCCTTAGGACCTCCTCCATTGTCTCCCACAGGCTTGTGTTTCAGGGTTCTAGAAACATGTTGTATTCCTGGAGCAAGACTATTTCACTCAGAAGAAACAGGCTTCTACCGTCATTCATTCGGGACCTCAGATAAAAGCCTGTTTTAAACAGAAAGCTGCCCTGTCGTAAAACCTGATTGGAGACTCCTAAATTACCTAAATTATAAGTCAAATGTCTCCTTTTATGGGTTTTAACTGGGTTACAAATGGACCTTGCACCCACTAAAAGACCATAAGCAACTAGAACTTTAGTAACTGTCCTACCATTGGTAAAGATAACATGACTTTATCCTAAGAATAAGTGTCCAGAGTTTGAATGTGGATCTCTTTTTCTTTGTCTCCAGTCTTTTCACTCCCTTCTGTTTCTAAATTTCCGGACGGGGGAATCCTAGTTGTTTCATATGCTATCTTTATGGGGCAGAGTTAGGATCAGAATCATGGTTACCATTTCCAGTATTACAGATGAGAATTAGTTGCTGTAAATAAGGACAAATATCTAGATTTTTAAAAACCTGCAAAGCGATACCAAGGCTCTGCATTACATTTTCCATTTTTATCCTAAACTTGCTAGAAGTTGACACTGGAAATTCACTCACTTAAGAAGGACAAGGAGAAAGACTGAAGGGTGCAAGGAAGGGCGGAGTTGTGGGTTGGAGCGAAAACAAAGGAACTACTAGTTATTAAAGGGAAAGAGTGGTCTAAATCCTACTCTGATAAATCTCTCTGCCAAAGGGGGTGGGGAAGAAATCGTGCAGCACCGTAAGCCATTGAAAATGATGGGTTCATTAACAAGCTAGACGGTCTATACAAACGATAGGAGCGGCTTAGTTAAAATTATGTACCTAAATTGGCAATTAGAAATGTAGCCTAGTGAAATCACCACAAGCTTTTAAGCAGCACTGGATTAAAATATCGTCTTCTCCATTTTATAACCATGTAACTCTGGGAAGTTTCCTCCTATATTATCTTACAGATTCCCAAACTGCAGTGTGCATGCTAAAATGAGGATTCTTGGATCCCCTTCCAGATATTTAATAGGTCGGAAGCAGGGCTCAGAAGGACACATTTTTAACTAGTGTCTCAAGTGATTCTGTTACAATGAGCCTGGACTTTGAAAACCATCACCCTAGTTTCCAGCACATTGCAGATAGCCGTATTACTGTTTTCTAAGTTTGCAATGGGTAGAATAATGATTATATAGTAGTATCTTACACAACAAGTAGTATAATGATTATGCCAGTAGAACAGCAGAAAGATGTATGCATTTATGTAAGCGCAGCTCCCTCTTTCACACTTTCAGTGTGAGGTGGAAGAAGGAAAGTGGGTGATCTCCAGGAATGAACAATTACTATCAACACGCCTCCCTCCGTGCCAAGAGATGCCACTGTAGCAGCAGCAGCAAGACGGACACCTTTCCATCAAGTAATCAGGGGATAGATTATGAGCAAACCCCCTCTACCGGCAAAACTCTGCCTGCCAAGACACCAGAGCCACTGTTCTGTTCCAGGAAAGACTGACTATCAATTCCTTGGACAGAGAACCCTCCTGCCTTCAGTTATTGGGGAGGACTGAAAGATATAATTTAACTCATGAATTCTTCTTTTCGTTCTATGGAAATAAACACGGTTAGGTATTTTGGACTAGACCATCTTGTCAAGACTAATGTCCATAGCTATTTCATTGAATAAAATTAGGCTTAAATTGGGCTTATTTTAAACTATTACTGTTTTGTTTTGTTTTTTAATTGGAGTCTCACTCTGTCGCCCAGGCTGGAGTGCTGTGGTACACTCACAGCCACCCCAGCATCACCCTGCTGGGCTCAGGTGATCCTTCCACCTCAGCCTTCCGAGTGGCCGGAACCACAGGCACGTGCTACCATGCCCGGCTAATTCTTTCTTTGATTTATTGTAGAGATGAGGTCTCACCAAGTTGCCAGGGCTGTTCTCAAACCCGCGGGCTCAGGCAATCCACTCACCTCGGCCTCCCAAAGTGCTGGGATTACAGGCCGAGCCACTGAGCCTGGCCTAAATTACTACCTTTAAATAAAAGTTACAAGAGGCCATTGTTTTGGACTAAGCTTCTGTATTAGGACGACCAAATTAAAAATCAAAATGGAGTCTCTCATGCTGAGGTTCCAGGTCACCAAACCAAAACTAAATTATCTGAGAGAGATATCCACTTTATTTCTTATAACGAAAAACAACCCGATGCTAACCAATTAGTTATCTCTCTTTTGTTCTATTTCCCTGTTCCTCCTTATAAGGGAAGTAACTTTGAAATGAAATGACCAACCTGCTTTTTTTGACTTTGTTTCTGCCTTTTTCAGTTCTTTTTTGCCTACAAAACCACCTCTTTTGCTCAGCTTATTGGAACAC